>WNNG01000114.1:0-24184 GCA_018208015.1 Medicago ruthenica
TAGAAGACCGCCTCTGAAGCTTGCATTTATTTAGATCCAAATATGGTGTCTTGGTGAGCAAAGAAACAGACCCTTGGTAGCAAGGTCCAGTGCTGAAGCAAAATAGAGAAGTCTAGCACAAGCCTTTGCTGAGATCCTCTGGCTACACTCACTCCTCCAATAACTGAAAATCAAGTTCCAAACCCCCCAAATTTATTGTGATAATCTCAGTGCAGTGTCTCTATCACTTAATCCCGTGCCCCACTCATGCACCAAACACATGGAAATTGGCATCTTCTTTGTAAGGGATAGGGTCATCAACAAGGGTCTTCTTGTCTCTCATATTCCAGATCAAGACCAATGGGCTGACATCCTGACCAAGCCTCTGTCCTCAGCAAGATTCACATCTCGTAGAGACAAACTAAGAGTGTTTGACAAGTTCTCACTTGGTCAACCACCCTAGAATTGAAGGGGGTCTAAAAGGAATATACAACATAACTGCTGTCTTGTATCAAGAGTTGGACTTTGGCGCAATGCTCTAAATTTCCCTAGTGAGAAGTCTGTTATAGACAGTTAACAACAGTTGGCATACAACTGGCAGTTCAATTAGAAGTTAGTTACATTTTGCTATACGATAAATATAGCATTGTACTCTCACATTCAGGCTAATTATATAAGAATAATTTAGACCAAAGTCAGTTAGATTCTCTCTCACTTTCTCTCATTTTCTCCCATTCTAACAAAGCATATGGATGTAGCCGAAAAGGTGATCAGTGAAAGTCTATTTTTATCGATCTTCTCATCAAGCCGCTATCCTCCAGGTTTTCAGGCTCAGGGATAAACTTAAAGTTGCAGCCAAGAGCACACTCAGTCAACCGTCCTGACTCCGAGGGAGAAGTAATAGAGTTACTCGATAACATAAATCTAATTTTGTTATAATGTTGACTGTACAGTGTAGTTAAATGAGTCCAAATCAATTAGGATACATTATCCCTATAATAAGCATTCCTTTGTGATCATTAATGTGGTTTTCCAGTACCTATTCAGAATAGATTCTTGTCTATTCTTCCTCTGTTTCCCTTTTTTTCCGTGTCTTATTTCCAAATAAGATCTGATGCAGTTTTTTTTTTGGTTGAGCTTGTTGTGTTGGATTTAAAGAGGGGATTTTACTTAATAATATGTTTTAATATTGTCGTCTGCTAATTCTAAGGTTGTTGTGGGTTCTGACAAATATAGTGCTCAGCTTTGGGGTTATGTTTTGTATCCTTATATTAATTTAATGGAAGTGCTGTAGTTTAATGGTTTTTTTTTTTTTAAAAATATGAGATCCATTTTGATGCCAAAAGAGAAAAGTAAAACAAGAATACCATCTGTATTTGTCTATCAAAAAGGATATGTTTAGACCTTAATTTGTTTATTGTTGGAAGTTGTTGAAATGTGGGCTTAACTCAACCCCACAAAACTAGGTTGTAAGGTAAGGAGTGCCTCACTTTATAAACTCTTATCAAGAACCCGATCTATTCAATGTGGGACTTGGGTTGCTCCCCTCAATATAGAAGTGAGCGTTGTTTTTTCCTTAGGCTTTGTTTGCGAGTTTGGAGGGGAAGGGAAGGAAGGGCTTTGGGGGGTGAGAAATATAGGATAAAATTGAGAAATCTTTCACATTTTTTGAAAGAGTATTTTTTAGAGAGTGATAAATTAATGTTTATGATTAATATATTTTTAATTTTAAGAATATTACAACAACATAGATTAAATTTGAAGAATTCATATAAACCCTGCCAAGCCCCCCAAAACCCTCCTCCAATACAATTTGTTAGTTCCCCCAAATGAGGAGGGTTTTATATTTTGAAGAAAAATAAACCCTCTCCACCCAATGTCCTCTATTTCTTCCACTTACTCCTTCCTTTTTTATTAAACCCTCCCTTCCCTTCCCCTCCCCTCCCCTCCAAACTCGCAAACAAAGCCTTAGGGTATGCCATACTTATTGTTGGAGTTTTCAATCTATAAAGTTATGCATTTGCTTGGTTATTGGTCATGACTCTCAGGACATATCTTGTTCATTTTACTAATTTTTTCTTCTTTGATTTGAATTGCTATTGCAGATGATGGCCTCCTATTCTGTTTCTGATGCAGTGTCAACATATTACTTATATACAACTTATGTTCATCCCTTTATTTTCTCTCTTGCCACTATTATACCCATGTCACCAGATGAGGTTTTGCGCAAAGGCAGTGGGACCCTCTGTGAAATGTTGCTTATGGTCCAGGTATGCTCTTATGCATGTTTTTATTGAAGTAGAACCTCTCTGTTTTGTTTTTCCCATTTTAAGGCTTCTAGTTTCCCATTTATTTATTCCCACATCTGTTACAGTCATACAAGGCTAATGTTATCTGCCCTAACAAGCACCAATCTGATCCGGAGAAGTTTTATAAGAATCATCTTCTTGAGAGTGAGACGTACATAGGTGGCCACGTTGAATGCCTAGAAAGTGGTGTATTTAGATCTGATATTCCATGCAGTTTCACACTTGAGCCATCTGCGTTTGAGGTTTGTTGTTTCCATCTTTAATTACTTTACTCGTGATTACGCAGTCCCTTCATTATAGAACATACTGTTCAATTTTCGAATTTTATATATTTAGCTGTTACTACTTCCAATTCTAGATATTTGCTCGGCAAAATAGCGAAAAACCCTGTTTGTGGCAGGAGGGTGGAGCAGACACACCAATTTCTACCCTTACTCCCACTCCAAAAAATAACTAAGTTCTGAAATCATGCTTCTTTATTATATTTTCTGTAAATATGCTTCACTAACTGTGGAGTGATGTGGTTCCAGCAATTGATCAGCAACCTTGATCGAGATCTACAATATGCTATAAGAGGGGGAAATGGATTTGGAATCTGTCTCAAATTGATGAAGTGAAGAATGCTATCATGGAAAAGGTACTGATTATGAATTTTGGTTGGCTAATTTTTCATGTATGGTTACTTTCCTATAATCATATCTAAATTTGTAATTCTATTGCTTGATCATATATTTCCGGAATAGTACATTTGTTTTATGTGGTAAACTTGAAAATTCCAATAGTGTCATCGCTTAGGAATTATCAATATCATCACATATTTCTCTATGCATGCAGCTTGTAAACTTACGAGATGCGCCGATACGTGATGAGTGCCCCCTCATTTATCATTTGGATGTAGCTGCAATGTATCCAAACATAATTTTAACAAATCGGCTTCAGGTACTGTGATATTTGTATTTATATTGGTCTTTAGCAGAATATCCATGCTTAGTATGTTTTCCAATGAGAATTTATTAAGAGTATATGTATTAGGAGTCACACTTTATTGTGAGCTTCAAGATCTGCTCCTTCTCACTTGGTTGCGATCCTTTTGATCTTCAATTCCACCTTGTGTTATTCTGCATCATGTTATTGGATGCTCGCATGCATTCCAACTATGTGATAAGATTCATGTGCACTTCCATGCACACACCAGGGCCAAGGCAATACAACTTAAAGATGAACTGAGAAATTCAAAGAAAGGTGATTGCTCAGTCTCTTGCGCTGTGTTTGGTAAAAAGAAGAAAATGTGGAGAAAGAGGTGAGATAGAAGAGAGCAAGATGCGGAAATATAGTGAATTTTTGGTATGGTTTGTTTGGTCTGAGAGAAAGGGAAAAGAAAGACAAGTGTATTGTGTTTTACTCTCTCTCTCCATTGTTTAATTGACAAAAATGTCCTTAATGTTTTTTTAAAAAAATTGATCTATTTTCTTCAAAAGAAAAGAAATCAAATCTAACCTAGAAACTAAATTAAATTATACATTTTTAATCTTGAGAAGATCTTCTAGCTTGAATGCATCAAAAGTCATAGCAGTAACACTAGGCTTAGAATTATAATGATACTGAACCATATGAAAAATCTTGTTGGATCTCCTTGTTAGAATATAAGCTAGATTAGTCACTTAGCTTTATATTACTGTTGTTAACAGCTGTCATTATGACACCTGTCCCTAAGTCCAAAGGACTATAATACTTGTATTCCCTCTCATTTCAGACTTGAATAACACAATGCAAATTCAGTTACAGATCTACTTTCTCTCTTCTATTCTCTCTCTCTCTCTCTGAAGCTTTTCTAACTGTTTCCATGACGTCTTACTTCTAATATGATATCTAGAGCTTCTTGATCCAGAGCCATGGCTTCTGCTATGCCTTCTCCTACTACCTCTCTCTGATGTGCAACGTGTAACTGCTGTAGCATCCAAAACCGTCAAACAAGTTGTATCGGTGAAGCTTGATGATACGAACTACCTTCAATGGAAGCAGCAGGTTGAAGGTGTTCTTCGCGAACAAAGATGAAATATGTGATTTCACCTCAGATTCCACCGGTGTATCTCACAGATGCAGCGCGTGAAGCATGAACAGAGAATCCTGCTTACACTGAATGGGAAGAGCAAGATTCGTTGCTCTGTATTTGGATGCTTTCAACGATTTCGCCTTTGCTGCTTTCGCGATTCGTTCTTCTTCGCCATTTGTGGCAGGTTTGGGATGAGATTCATAGTTATTGCTTCACACAGATGAAAACGCGTTCGCGTCAACTTCAATCTGAACTTAGATCCATTGCGGAAGGTTCACGCACTGTCACTGAATTCATTGCTCGAATTCGCGCAATTTCAGAGTCTCTTGCTTCAATTGGAGATCCAGTCCCTCACAGGGACCTAATTGAAGTTGTTCTTGAAGCACTTCCTGAAGATTTTAACCCTATCGTTTAGCGTGAATGCGAAATCTGAGGTTGTTTCTTTAGATGAACTTGAATCTCAACTTCTTACACAAGAATCTCGTAATGAGAAATTCAAGAAAGCTGCTGTTACTGAACCAGTTTTAGTTAATCTCATTGAAACTGCAAATCCAAAATCTCAATCTCATGTTCCAGAATCTCAATTTCATGGTTCTAATTCTCAGAACCAGAACTATGCTGATGGTACTGGAAACAATCAATTTCCTAATTCCAACCCTAATTTTGGAGGAAGAAATGGCCAGTTCAGAGGACGTGGTGGCCGTTTTGGTGGAAGACCCTATGTTCAGTGCCAAATATGCTCAAAATCTGGTCATGATGCAAGCTATTGTCACTTTCGTTTCTCTGCTCCACATTATGATTGTTAGAAGCTTGATTCCATGAAAACGGTTAGGAAAGGATGAAGAAGAAGAGAGAGAAGAGAGAAAGTAAGAGAGAGAAAACAGATCTGAAACTGATCTGTTATTGTGTTATTATTACTGAATGAGAGGGAAATACATATTTATAGTCCTTTGGACTTAGGGACAGGTGGCATAATACAGCTGTACAATTCTAACAATATATCCAAAGACTAACAGCATAACTAACAGCTTATATTCTAACAGTCCCCCTTCAAACTGAGGGTGTCACAACTCTCAGTTTGTTTCTAAGATAAAGAAATCTGTCAGTGGACAGTGGCTTAGTCAAGACATCTGCCCACTGATCCTGAGCAGGCACATGAGAAACAACCAGCTCCTTTCTGATGACTTTTTCTCTGACAAAGAAGATGTCCAGCTCCATATGCTTGGTTCTTGAGTGGAGAACTGGGTTGTGAGCAAGAGAGCACTGAGGTTATCACAGAAAATATGAGGAACTTTACTTTTAATTTGCAATTCCTTGAGAAGTGACTGAATCCAGATGATTTCAGCAGAAGCTTGGGCAAGACTCCTGTATTCAGCCTCAGCACTGGACCTAGCTACTAAAGTCTGCTTCTTTGCCCACCAAGAGATCAGATTGGGACCTAGGAAGATGCAGGCTCCAGATGTACTTCTTCTATCATCAGGATCTGAAGCCCAGTCAGCATCACAAAACCCAGTGATTGCTATAGGATCAGTAGCACTAGCAGGTGTAATCAGCAGCCCATGATGTAAGTACCCTGCAGATATCTGAGTATCCTCTTGACTGCCTTCCAGTGATCTTCAAGAGGGGCTGACAAGAACTGACAAACTTTATTCACAGAATAGGATATTTCAGGTCTTGTTATGGTGGCATATTGTAAGGCCCCTACAATAGACCTGAAAAATGTAGGATCAGCTACAGCACTGGAACCAACTTTAGATAGCTTGTACTAGATGCCATAGGAGAGGCCATGCTATTAGCATTAATCATATTAGCCTTTTGTAGGAGGTCCTTGATGTACTTTGTTTGAGAGAGAAGTAATGACCCAGATGATAGGTGATGCACCTCTATCCCAAGGAAGTAGTCCAGTTTGCCCAAGTCCTTGAGAGAAAACTCAGAGTTAAGCTGGTGGACTAACTTGTCAATGGCCAGTTTTGAGCTTCCAGTGATGATAATGTCATCAACATAAACCAGTATGAAGATGCAGTAGGTGGGAGTGTGAAGAGTAAATAGAGAAGGGTCACACCTACTTGATTTGAACCCAAAGCTTAGCAAGGCTGATTTCAACCTCTCAAACCATGCCCTAGGAGCTTGTTTTAGTCCATAAAGAGCCTTGTGCAGCCTGCAGACAAGGTTCTTATCAGAGGATTCAAATCCTGGAGGCTGTACCATATAGACTTCTTCAGTGAGTAAGCCATTTAAGAATGCATTGTTGACATCCAATTGCTGAAGAGGCCAGTGATAGGTAGCAGCAAGTGTCAGAACAGTTCTTACTGTAACAGGTTTGACTACAGGAGAGAAGGTCTCATTGTAGTCAAAACCAGCTTGCTGATGAAACCCTTTAGCCACCAGACGTGCCTTGTACCTATTTACACTGCCATCTGGATTTTCCTTAACCCTGAACACCCATTTACAACCAATGGCTTGTCTGTTTGGAGGAAGAGAGACAAGAGACCAGGTCTGATTCTGAAGTAATGCATCATATTCTGCTTGCATTGCTGAATGCCACTTGGGATCTTGAATAGCAGTTTTATAAGATGTAGGCTCAACATGAGTTAAAAGCAATGTGGGATGAAGTCTGGGTTGCACAATACCATGTTTACCCCTTGTTTTCATGGTGTGAGTGTTTAGGGGATGAATTTTATGTGGGACAGGAGGTGGAGACTCAGAGGCTGCAGACTGAGGAGTAGCAGTGCTGGCTGCAGACTCAGGGGAAGAGTAGGAGAGGGAGAGGGAGGTAAGATGGTAATTGGAGAGGGATTTAGATAGCAGTGTTTCTGGGAGGAGACTCAGAGGGGTGAGAATTGACAGAGGGAGTATGAGGGCTGTGTGCAGTGGGAGAGAAAGAGTCAGACCCAAGGGAAGAGGCATGAGGAGGAGATGAACTCAGAGTAGGAGACACAGCAGATGTTGTAGACACAGAAGTGGGAAGGAAAGTGGACAGGGTAGGGCCATCTGGTATAAGAACACACTTTTTGAGATGGGAACAGTCAGAATAAGGAATCTGACTTCATTAAACACAACATCTTTGGATATAAAAATCCTACCTGAGGCATCTAAACATTATAACCTTTATGACTGTTGGAATATCCCAAGAAGACACACTCTTTTGAATGAAAATCTAGTTTATGAGAGTTATAAGGTTTGAGGAAAGGAAAGCATGCACAACCAAAGCTTTTGAGAAACTTATAATCTGGGAATTGAAGGTGAAGTAAGAAGAAAGGTGATTTGTTGGCTAAAACAGGTGTAGGTAGTCTATTTATAAGGTAAGTAGCAGTGAGGAAGGCATGGTCCCAAAATTTTAGGGGTAGTTGTGCATGAGATAAAAGAGTGAGGCCAGTTTCAACAATATGTCTATGTTTCCTCTCAACTGAGCCATTTTGGTGGTGAGTGTGTGGGCAAGTGAACCTGTGAGTAATACCAAGGGCATTGAGATATTTTGTGAAAGGTAAAAACTCACCCCCTCCATCAGTTTGAACAGAAATGATTTTATGATTTAACTGTAATTCAATCATAGTTTTAAAATTCTGAAAAGTGGAGAGTGTGTGGGATTTGAGTTTTAAAGGATAAATCCAAGTGTATCTAGAATAGGCATCCACACAAGTAAGAAAGTAAGTATAACCACATGAGGATTCAACAGGTGCAGGTCCCCAAAGATCACAGAAAATTAATTCAAGAGGTTTAGTATAGGTCACTTGAGAGGCAAATGAAGGAAGCCTATGAACTTTACCAAGACAGCAAGCATTACAAAAATCTGACAAGGCTTTAGTTGGTAATTTTATATTACAAAGTTTAACAATGCTTTGGAGCACCTCATGATTAGGGTGTCCAAGTCTGCTATGCCAGATGCTATACATGGAAGGAAAAGACTTAACAGGACTATATGCTGAACTACTAGGTAAATGTTCAACATTATTACAAAACTGAAAATGACCTGACTGGGACTTAAACTAGCAGCCTGTGCTGGGACTTTATTCCAAACAGTATTGACATTGGAAGATGGAGAAACTGGAGTGGTGGACTTGACAGAGTTGGTGTGCTCAAACTGATAGAGACCATCACGTCCAAGGATACCCCTGAGGAGCACCTTAGAAGAATCCTGGGATTTGACAAAGCAATGATTAGGATGAAACTCAAAGTAAACATCATTATCCCTAGCAAACTGACTCACACTAACAAGGTTTTTGGTTATAGAGGGAACAAGAAGAAGATTATTAAGTTTTAAGGTTGTGTGTGGATGAAAAGGGGAGGGAAAATGCAAAGAACCAACAGAGGTAATAGCCAAACCTTGTCCATTACCAATATGGACCTGATCAGAACCTGAGAGGGACATGGAGTCCATGAGATTGGATGCATCAGGAGTGACATGGTGAGTTGCTCCTGAGTCAGGGTACCACACATTGTTGAAGGCTTGTGAGTCTGAACCAGTTAGAAAGGCTTGTGCAGGAGAACCTCTTGGAGTACTGGCCTGAGATTGTGCAGAGGGCCTAAGAAACTGTCCAGTATGCTGAGGACGAGCAAGGTGCTGCATCCACACATTTGGAGGTGCTCCATATCCTCCTGATGAGCCATAGGGATAGGGACTATAGTAATCAGATTGTGGAGCAGAGAACCTGAAGTGGCAATAGCTTGCATCATGACCAGACTTGGAGCATATTTGGCACTGCACGTCCTCCACGTCCTCTGAATCTACCACCAGAACGGCCACCACGTCCTCTGAACTGGCCATTTCGTCCTCCAAAATTAGGAAACTGATTGTTCCTGTACCATCAGTATAAGCTTGATTCTGAGCACCAGAACCCTGAGGTTGAGATTCAGCATTACCAGTTTCAGTGAGATTAACTGAAACTGGTTCAGTTACAGCAGCTTTCTTGAATTTTTCATTACGAGATTCTTGAGTAAGAAGTTGTGATTCAAGCTCATCTAGAGAAATAACCTCAGATTTGGCATTGGCGCTAGCAACGATAGGGTTGAATTCTTCAGGAAGTGCTTCAAGAACAACTCAATTAGGTCCCTGTGAGGAACAGGATCTCCAATTGAAGCAAGAGACTCAGAAATGGCGCGAATACGAGCAATAAACTCAGCAACAGTGCGCGTGCCTTTCGTAATGGATCTCAGTTCAGAACGGAGTTGGCGCGAGCGCGTTTTCATCTGTGTGAAGCAGTAACTGTGGATTTCATCCCAAACCTGCCACGAGTGACGGAGAAGAACGAAACGCGAGAGAAGCGAAGGCGAAATCGTTGACAGAATCCAAGTACAGAGCAAGGAATCTTGCTCTTCCCATTCAGTGTAAGCAGGATTCTCTGTTCCTGCTTCGCGCGCTGCATCTGTGAGATAAACAGGTGGAATCTGAGGTGAAACCACATATTTCACCATCTTCGTTCCACGAAGAACACCTTCAACTTGCTGCTTCCATTGAAGGTAGTTCGTATCATCAAGCTTGACTGAAACGGTTTGTTTGAAGTTTTGGATGCAGCAGCAGTTACGCGCTGCGCATCAGAGAGAGGGAGAAGACGTAGCTGGAGCCATGGATCTGGATCAAAAGCTCTAGATACCATGTTAGAAGCTTGATTCCATGAAAACGGTTAGGAAAGGATGAAGAAGAAGAGAGAGAAGAGAGAAAGTAAGAGAGAGAAAACAGATCTGAAACTGAATCTGTTATTGTGTTATTATTCTGAATGAGAGGGAAATACATATTTATAGTCCTTTGGACTTAGGGACAGGTGGCATACTACAGCTGTACAATTCTAACAATATATCCAAAGACTAACAGCATAACTAACAGCTTATATTCTAACAATGATTACTACAGTCCCTATGTCTCATCAGGAGGTTATGGTACACCTCCAAATGTGTGGATGCAACACATGTCTCGTCCTCAGCATTCTGGACAGTTTCTTAGGCCACCTACACAATCTCAAGCTGGGAATCAGAGAGGTCAACCAACACAGGCTTTCTTAACTGGCTCAGACTCACAGAACTCCTTCAACAATGTCTAGTACCCTGACTCAGGAGCTACTCACCATGTCACCCCTGATGCATCCAATCTCATGGATTCCATGTCTCTTTCAGGTTCTGATCAGGTCCATATTGGAAATGGACAAGGTTTGGCTATTACCTCTGTTGGTTCCGTGCATTTTACCTCTCCTTTACATCCTCAAACAACTTTAAAACTCAGTAATCTCCTTCTTGTTCCTTCTATAACCAAAAACCTTGTTAGTGTGAGTCAGTTTGCTAGAGATAATAATGTTTACTTTGAGTTTCATCCTAATCATTGTTTTGTCAAATCCCAGGATTCTTCTAAGGTGCTTTTAAGAGGTATTCTTGGACATGATGGTCTCTATTAGTTTGAGCACACCAACTCATTGAAGACCACTGCTCCAGTCTCTCCACCCTCTAGTGTCAATACTATCTGCAATAAAGTTCCAACACAGGCTGCTAAGTCTGCTTTTTCTCATTTAGGTCTCTCTGCTAGCTTAAGTTTCAGTAATTTTCAATGTAATAATGTTGAACATTTATCTAGTAGTTCAGCAAATAGTTCTGTTAAGTCTTTTCCTTCCATGTATAGTATCTGGCATAGCAGACTTAGACATCCTCATCATGAGGTGCTCCAAAGCATTATCAAACTTTGTAATATAAAATTACCAAATAAAAGCTTGTCAGATTTTTGTAATGCTTGTTGTCTTGGTAAAGTTATAGGCTTCCATCTTTTGCATCTCAAATGACCTATACTAAGCCTCTTGAACTAATTTTCTGTGACCTTTGGGGACCTGCACCTGTTGAATCCTCTTGTGGATAACCTACTTTCTTACTTGTGTGGATGCTTATTCTAGATACACATGGATTTATCCTCTGAAACTTAAATCTCACACACTTTCCACTTTTCAGAACTTTAAAACCATGATTGAATTGCAGTTAAATCACAAAATCATTTCAGTTCAAACTGATGGAGGAGTGAATTTTTACCTTTCTCAAAGTATCTCAATAACCTTGGCATAACTCACAGATTCAATTGTCCACATACTCACCACCAAAATGGCTCGGTTGAAAGGCACAGACATATTGTTGAAACTGGACTCACCCTTTTATCTCATGCACAAATGCCACTAAAGTTTTGGGACCATGCCTTTCTCACTGCCACTTACCTTATCAACAGATTGCCTACACCTGTTTTAGCCAATAACCTTTCTTCTTACTTCACCTTCAATTTCCAGATTATAAGTTTCTTAAAAGCTTTGGTTGTGCATGTTTTCCTTTCTTGAGACCCTATAACTATGAAACTAGATTTTCATTCAAAGGAGTGTGTCTTTTTGGGATATTCCAGTAGTCATAAAGGATATAAATGTTTAGATGCCTCAGGAAGAATTTTTATATCCAAGGATGTTGTGTTTAATGAAGTAAAATTTCCTTACCTTGACTTGTTTCCATCCCAAAAGGTTTGTTCTATTATACCAGATGGTCTCACTCTATCCACTTTTCTTCCCACTCCTGTCTCCACACCATCTCAGTCACCTTCTGTTGTGCCTCCCACTCTGAGTTCACCTACTCATCATACTTCTCCCTTTGAGTCTGCACCTCCTTCTCCCATAGCAAACACCCCTCAAACCCATCTGTTAGTTCTCATCACTCTGAGTCCTCACACAGAAGTAATGTCGTTTTGAATCCCACTCTCATCACCGTTCTACCTCCCTTTCCCTCCCAAAGCTCTTCACCTGAGTCTTCTGCTAGCACTGCTAGCTCTCAGTCTGTTACCTCTGAGTCTCCTCCTCCTGTTCCTCATAGAATTCATCCACACAAACACTCACACCATGAGAACAAGAGGTAAACATGTCATTGTGCAACCTAGAATTAATCCTACACTACTTTTGACTCATGTTGAGGCTATTTCTTATAAAACTGCTCTTCAAGATCCTAAGTGACATTCAGCAATGCAAGAAGAATTCAATGCCTTACTTAAGAATCAGACCTGGTCCCATGTTTCTCTTCCTGCAAACAGACAGGCCATTGGATGTAAGTGGGTACAAGGCGCTAAATGTTTTCATCAACAAGCTGGATTTGACTACAATGAGACTTTTTCTCCTGTAGTCAAACCTGTTACAGTGAGGACAGTTCTGTCACTTGTAGTTACATATAACTGGCCTCTTCAGCAACTGGATGTGAATGATGCCTTCCTAAATGGTTTACTTACTGAAGAAGTCTATATGGTGCAGCCTCCTGGTTTTGAATCTTCTGACAAGAACCTTGTCTGCAAGCTGCACAAGGCCCTCTATGGATTAAAACAGGCTCCTAGAGCATGGTTTGAGAGATTGAAAACAACCTTACTTAGTTTTGGGTTCAAATCAAGCAGGTGTGATCCTTCTCTGTTCACTCTTCACACTCAGACTCACCGCATTTTTATACTGGTGTATGTTGATGACATTATCATCACTCGAAGCTCAAAACTGACCATTCACAATTTAGTTCATCAGCTCAACTCTGAATTTTCTCTTAAAGACTTGGGCAAACTGGATTATTTTCTTGGTATAGAGGTGCATCACTCACCATCTGGTTCCTTACTTCTCTCTCAAACCAAATACATCAAGGATCTTCTACAGAAGGCTAATATGCTTAATGCTAATAGCATGGCCTCACCCATGCCATCTAGTACAAAACTGTCCAAATTTGGTTCCAGTAATGTCTCAGATCCTACATTTTTCAGGTCTATTGTTGGTGCCTTACAGTATGCCACCATAACAAGACCTGAAATATCCTACTCTGTGAATAAAGTCTGTCAATTCTTGTCAGAGCCTCTTGAAGATCAGTGGAAGGCAGTCAAGAGGATACTCAGATACCTGCAAGGTACTTTACATCATGGGTTGCTTCTTACACCTGCCAGTTCTACTGAACCTATAACAATCACTGGCTTTTGTGATGTTGACTGGGCTTCAGACCCAAATGACAGAAGAAGTACATCTGGAGCCTGCATCTTTCTAGGTCCCAATCTGGTTTCTTGGTGGGCAAAGAAACAAACACTAGTGGCCAGATCCAGTGCAGAGGCTGAATATAGAAGTCTCGCACAAGCTTCTGTTGAAATTATTTGGATCCAGTCACTTCTCAAGGAACTGCAAATTAAGAGTAAAGTTCCTCATATCTTTTGTGATAACCTCAGTACTGTTTCTCTTGCTCACAACCCAGTCCTCCACTCAAGAACCAAGCATATGGAATTGGATATTTTCTTTGTCAGAGAAAAGGTTGTAAGAAAGGAACTGAATGTCTCTCATGTGCTTGCTCAAGACCAGTGGGCAAATGTCTTGACTAAGCCACTGTCCACTGCCAGATTTCTCTATCTTAGGGACAAACTGAGAGTTTGTGACCCCTCAGTTTGAAGGGGGCTATTAGAATATAAGCTAGATTAGTCACTTAGCTTTATATTACTGTTGTTAACAGCTGTCATTATGACACCTGCCCCTAAGTCCAAAGGACTATAAATACTTATATTCCCTCTCATTTCAGACTTGAATAACACAATTCAAATTCAGTTACAGATCCACTTTCTCTCTTCTCTTTGAAGCTTTTCTAACTGTTTCCATGGCGTCTTACTTCTAATACCCCTCACCGAGTTTAGATAATTTTTTTCCACGAAAAAAAAGAAAAGAAAATAAATTGACGAGAAGTAGCAAAATTATGTAACAACGATTAAAGCGTTTCCTTATTACTTAGCTATTATCATGATTTATTTCCCTATTCAATTTGGAGTCTTGTATCCCTATAAATTGGAGTTAGTGCTTTGTCTTTTATATCAAATTAATTGTCAATCATATTACACTATTATCGTATTCAAAGTCCTTATGATTTCTCTTATCATTCTTTTTTCTGTTAATAAATAACAACTATAGCGGAATTTGGAAAAACACTACTGTTCCATGATGTTATTTAGTACAAAATTTTGTGAAATAGCAGCTATAGCTGCACTATAGCAGTGCTGCGTAGCAGAATTTGAACTAACAACTATTTTCCGCGATCCACAATTGACTAAAATACGAAACACCAACAATTTTCATCATGTACAAGGGTGTGATAAGCATTTCAAGTAAAATCTTTAGTGATTATCATTTTAGCATTTCATAGCCAAAAATTAATGTGGATAAGTATTTCATATATAATGTTAGGGGATAATCGAAAGATATATGTTTTCTGGTTGCTTCGTTCCTCTTTGGCTAGTTTGGATCCTGGATTTTGAATTTTCAAGGAATATAAATCTCCCATACCCTAAGGCCTTAGGAATTTTTTTCATGATTGCAGCCTCCATCAATTGTTACGGATGAGATTTGTACTGCATGTGACTTCAACCGTCCCGGAAAGACTTGTCTACGCAAGCTCGAGTGGGTTTGGCGTGGAGCAACATTTGCGGCAAAGAAAAGGTGCATTGTTTTTAATGTTGCTGCACTGCAGATTGTTTTACTCAAATATGTGAAAAAATCATTAAATTACTGACAAGGGTATTTATTAAAATCGTGTCAGTGACTATTATCATCTAAAGAAGCAAATTGAGTCTGAGTTTGTAGATGGGGTAAATGAAAGGTCATCAAAATCTTTTCTTGACCTGCCCAAGGCCGAACAACAATTAAGACTAAAAGAGCGTTTAAAGAAATACTGCCAAAAGGTAATGGCTGATTTATTGAACGTTCTTTTTATATAATGTATGACATACTAAACCATGGTGGTTTCCTCAGGCATATAAACGGGTACTTGACAAACCAGTTACCGAACTCCGAGAAGCTGGAATCTGCATGCGCGAAAATCCATTTTATGTTGACACTGTTCGCAGGTGAGTTAAGATCATTGAAGAGTAAATTTGAATAAAAAACTTACCCTTTGAATATCCAGTTTGAAGCAGATGTCCTTAGATGTTTATACTCCATGGAACATATTTAACATACAGCTCATAAATTTAACTT
The DNA here is from genome assembly GCA_018208015.1 of Medicago ruthenica. Lineage (NCBI taxonomy): Eukaryota > Viridiplantae > Streptophyta > Magnoliopsida > Fabales > Fabaceae > Medicago > Medicago ruthenica. The sequence continues at coordinate 15,315 of WNNG01000114.1, forward strand.
GGATTGGTTAACCCTTAAGAGTCCCTTGAGTTTCTCTTGCATTATTTTTTGGTTGCCTGTAGTACTAAACCCAGGTTTTGTGCTGTCTGGTTCAAGTTTCCGGGATAGGAGATATGAATATAAAGGTCTTAACAAGGTTTGGAAGGGAAAGCTATCAGAAGCCAAGGCCAGTGGAAATTATATAAAAATCCAGGAAGCACAAGTATGAATTATATTAATAAGCTTGTTGATTCCAGCACAATTTACTCAATTGTTGTTAACAACTTATGTAACAATATGTTACTGTGTTGGGATTTCATATTTGATTATTTTGTGCATCAGGACATGGTAGTGCTTTATGATTCATTGCAACTTGCTCACAAGTGTATTCTTAATTCCTTTTATGGATACGTAATGCGCAAGTGAGTACATTGACCTCCATATGTTCTTGATGTTTCACCATTTGGATTCATTCAATAACATTTGCTATTTTCTCTTAATCTTCTTGTGCATGAATGTTTTTGTTTTACAGGGGTGCTAGATGGTACTCCATGGAAATGGCAGGTGTTGTCACATATACCGGTGCAAAAATAATTCAGAATGCTCGCTTGCTGGTAGAGAAAATAGGAAAACCACTTGAACTAGACACAGATGGTATCTGGTGTGCACTTCCCGGTTCTTTTCCAGAAAATTTCACTTTTAAAACAGTGTATGTTCCAAGTTATTACTTTATGTGGCTATTTATGCACACCTATGCACACAAACACACAAAGTTGGAATTTGTTCTCATATCAGTTGCTAAATTGAAAATTATCATTTAGCAGATCAAGGTTCACATAATTTCATACATTTTGTTGAAGTTACGAGTTTTAGATAAAATAAGGAGAAGAAATATTATGATTGTGGTGTAATATGGTATAAAACACTTGGTAGTAATTGATTGTGACTTGATTGATATAAAAGACTAAACACTAGCACTAATTATAGGGATACATGACTCCTAATCCTAAATAAATAGGGAAATCAGGACACCAATCATGATAATAACTAAGTAATAAAAACTAATCTGATGAGATAATCTAAGGTTACAAACTGATCCTACGAGATAAACTATGATACTCTTGACATAATATCAAGATACGGTACTTGGTCATTTCAAAAACTACGAGATAAACTATGATATTTTCGTATAATCTTAGACATTTCAAAAACTATTTGGTACTTAGTCACTTTATTTTTACATATAATAAGTAAATATTTGCTATAAAGTTTTATTTCGACAGAATTTTCTATTTAATTATATTCCTATTGACTTTTAAATTATTTGAATTTTTTTATACATATCAAGATATTATAATATGATTCCAAATTTGCATTCTACAAAGTTATTGAAGGTGTGAAAATATGTTTAGTGTTAAATTAAATTTTATCAATCCTATTGTTAACTTTTGTGATATTATCTCAACACGCTAAATTTTAGATAAATTGGACATTTGCACTGATGTAATCTTATAGTTCATATTTACTTATATTTTAAACGTACATTATTGCTTCATTCAAAGTTATTTCACGAAGTACCTGTTAGAAAATGTTAGAAATAATGTATGTAGCATAGTTTTGGTTAATCTAGTGTCATGAAAATACAATAAATAGGGTGACATTATCTTTTTATTTCTTGTGATTCAGTGTATATATAAAACTTGGCTCCATCGTCTTATACACATATTCCCTCATGTTTTCTAGTGGAACAACTTTCACACATATTCCCTCATGTTTTCTAGTGGAACAACTTTCATTTGCTACATTTTCTTTTCAAAGCAATGTTCTACCATCCTGTTCTCATTTTGTCATCCTTGTAGATGTCCGACAAAGACTTTTGTCTCCACTGCCATGTTCCCACTTTTCTGACTTGTTTCTTGTACTTTCCAACCTCCATTGCTGCTTTTCTCCACCATTAGAAAATTTCTCCATCAATTTTTCTAGAAAGACCACTGTTATCTGCCACACAATGCACCGATCAGCCTCGTCACAAAATATTAGGTTCTAAGGAAATTCAAAGCACTTCTTTATCTTGCCTAGCATCTCCGCTGCAAGCCGTGGTGAGTTCTGCCTTATTGCCGCTCGCTTCTTCCACTAGAGTCATTAGATTGTCTTGGTCCTCGATCCGTAATTGCTATGTAGTTTCGAGGCCCCTTCACCCGTCATCTTCCTTGTACAACTTGTTGAGTGCCAATTTGTCTCTTTTTTACACTCTACCATGGGTTTACGAACATCTTGTGCTCCACTCACAAGCTGTATTGCAACACTAGTCACTTTTGATTGTTCCTTACACTGGGTTGATGAATACCAGTTGACATGTCATGTGTCTCATTGCCCCAAATGTTGCCTATTCTTACTTCTTGAAGTGGTTTTAGAAGCGTCAAGCCTCACCCAGTGCAGTGTTATCGAATATCGGCCATGGCGGATATCTCTATTTTAAGCAGCGCGAATGCTGTCTATTATAAGATAAACTTTGCTTATATATATATATATATATATATATATATATATATATATATATATATATATATATATATATTACTAGTTAATTCCTCCAATGTTGCTATATTTAAAGGTGTAGGCTGTAGGCAATTGTGCTTCATCTTACTTTTCACTGCGCCTATCTTTCAAAAAGTTTTTTACTTTCTCTTTCTAGTTTTCTACAATTTCAAATGCTTACTCATTTTATGCATTTCAGAGACTCCAAACGGAAGCTGACAATCTCATACCCTTGTGTTATGCTTAATGTTGATGTGGCAATAAATAATACAAATGATCAGTACCAGGTGAGCTTGTTGTTTTTTCTCAAATGATTCAATTCACAATATGACTCAAGTGCTTTTGCTTCTTTTTTTACACTAAGTTGTCTTCAGTTACCTTGCTTATACGTGTGATTACATCATTCTTTCTATTTCAAATTTTCTGACAGACACTCACGGATCCAATTAGGAAAACTTATACAACTCATAGTGAATGCTCTATTGAATTTGAGGTGGATGGACCTTACAAGGTAAAATGGAGAAGCGATTTGAGTTTAAATATAATCCCGTGTTTCACTATACTTATTTAAATTATTACTTGTACGGTTTGCTTTGGTGTAGGCAATGATAATTCCTGCTTCCAAGGAGGAAGGAATTTTAATTAAGAAGAGATATGCTGTTTTTAATGATGATGGATCCCTCGCAGAACTGAAAGGTTTTGAGATCAAGCGCAGAGGTGAACTGAAGCTAATCAAAGTGTTCCAGGTATTTTAATAAAAAAGATTATTAACTTCAAGTGTGATGCATACAATAAGAATTGGTAATGACAAGGATATGTATCCATACTTTTTTTCCTGGTGCATCTGATTTGATGGCGTGATAATATTTCCCTTTTACTACAAAAGTGATAGTAAGTAAGGTTGTATGCATCTGTGGAACTAAAACTAGTTAAATCAGAAGGGTTTATATTTATTAACTACTTGCAGTCTTTATTTTTTCAGGGGGGATACAGATAGATATTTGTAGTTATGAACTATACTTTTTATGATTTTTAGAGTGAACAGTTCGAAACTCGTTAGGTGCCTATTCAGAGGATTGGCTTGTGTGATAGCTTGAAGAAAATCCTCTATTTTAATAGATTGCGTAAAATTTTAAAAAATTCTGAAATGTAACATCAAAGTTATAGTTCAATGCTCAGGGTCTTTTTGATGTTTACTATGTTCTAAATGCAAAGTTAGAGTGATCTGTTGAAGTTGCTGTTTTTCAACAGGCTGATCTTTTTGAAAAGTTTCTGCATGGATCAACCTTAAAGGAATGCTATTCAGAAGTTGCTAAAGAGGCAAACCGCTGGCTTGATCTTCTTGATGTATGTGCTAAAGATCGCAGGCTTAATGTTTATTGTGATTGAATTACTAGGGGCTTTAATATTTTTTTTTTCTTCTCAAATTAGTTAGTTGAAGATACCGATGGCCTCGCTCAAATACATTTTTCTTTGTCCGTAATATTTAAATTCTTCTTGTCGTACAGAACCAAGGAAAGGATATTGCAGATAGTGAGTTGCTTGATTATATATCAGAATCAAGTACCATGAGCAAGTCTTTAGCTGATTATGGTCAGCAGAAGTCTTGTGCTGTTACCACTGCTAAACGTCTTGCTGACTTTCTTGGTGATACAATGGTCAAAGATAAAGGTCTTCGATGTCAGTACATAGTAGCAAGTGAGCCTAAGGTGTGATCTATGAATAATTTGGAAATTTGATGAATTATATTTCTTTCATTCATCCAAATAATCTGCTTGTTTACTGCTTAGTGACAATCATCTAAAGACTATTGTCATTGCAGGGAACACCTGTAAGTGAGCGTGCTGTTCCTGTGGCAATATTTGAAACTGATGCTGGTAAGTTTCTTGTTTTTTAAGGAACAAATAATGATTTACTCATGTTTACATTTTAAATAAGAAATCTATGCATCATTTTTGCAGAAGTAATGAAGTTCTATGTCCGAAAATGGTGCAAGGTCTCATCAGATGTTGGCATTCGCTCTATAATTGACTGGTCGTATTACAAACAGCGACTTAGTTCTTCAATTCAAAAAATTATCACTATTCCTGCTGCAATGCAAAAGGTTTGTTAGCTTTTTCTTTCTGAATTTCGAAATAATCCATTCCTGTGTTCTAATGTTTTATGAAGAAGAGTTTAATGCTTGCAGGTTGCAAATCCTGTCCCCAGGGTTGTTCATCCTGATTGGTTGCATAAAAAGGTTCGCGAGAAGGAGGACAAGTTTCGCCAAAGAAAAATAGATGATACCTTTAAGTCAATGAACAAGAATGAGCACTTGAAAAAGCATAATGATTCTAGTGGTGTCAACCTTGTTATGGTTGATGATACTGTTAATGACATGGAGGACTTTGGAAACAAGGGAAGGAGTTCTACATTAGGACCTAGACCAATTATACGCCATTATGAAGCTAATAATGAACAACATTCAGAGAAGTTCAATGGTCAAGAAGATTCAGAGCAACAACATATTGACAGTAGCAATATAGATCAACAAAATGAAACATCATGTGAAAATGTTGATAGAACTGTAGATTATCAAGGATGGCTTCAATTAAAAAAGAGAAAGTGGAAAAATATGCTGGGAAAGAGAAGAAGCAAAGGTAAGGTTCTCTTTGTTACGTAAATATTTAAGTTTATGCATCACTATTTAGGTAGTTCTTTGGAATGGATCCCATTCAAAGTGGAAGTCCCAAAAGATAATCAGAGGTTGTTTGAAAGAGAGATAAAATGATGTTTTAAATTAACGTCTGCTGGATGTTTTACTGAAGACGAATTTGTTTGCTGCCTTGTACTTTTATTTTTCCTTGATAAACCAAAAATTGATAATCAATAATGGCAACAGATACAATAGCTCAAGAAGGGCCTTTTGGCCAAATTAATAAGTTCGTGTTCCCATATATTCGGTATTTACTTTGTTTCGGAGTAAGTGTGGTCAAAGATTCTTGTATGCATCTTGAGATTCAGTACATACTATTTCAAAATTTCGGATAAATGAAAATGGGATAATCATGAATGGGCTACATCATTTTCTTTCAACGAGGCACATACACAAGCAAAAGGGCAAATCTGATTGTTTGTGTTACTGACTGTACAACTGACCTGCCCACCATTCTTTTCCCTATTCGTTTAACAGTTTTTATCGGATGAAAATCTGACTTGTCATGATAGATATCTCAGTGTTCATTATGTATATGTGAGCTCCCTAATATATTATTTATTCGTATTAAGGATGAGCTTTGATTTTCTCAGATTGGAGAATTCTAAGAGATCTGACCATTTAAATGGCAGTCTTGAACAAACCAACGGTAAGATGAATCATGGCAGAAGTAATGTCAGTTCATATTTTAGAAGGCATGAGGTAGTCCTATCACGGGGCCACTGGCAGGTAATGGTTAATTTTGCAAGTTAGTTTTAAATTGCGACTGTTCTGATTTTGTAATTTTCTTATTCTAATATTCGTGTGATTCAGATAATACAGTTGGTCCACAGTCCACAAGTTGGTCAGTTTTTTGCTTGGGTTGTTGTTGATGGGATTATGCTCAAGATTCCTATTTCTATTCCTAGAGTCTTTTACCTTAACTCTAGATCACCAACTGAAGAGTTTTCAGGCAAACGTGTCAACAAGACTCTTCCTCATGGAAGACATAGTTATAACCTGTACGAGGTACTGGTGGTGTTATTGCTTCACTCCCCTTTTTTGAAAAGTTTGTACTGGTGGTGTTATTGCTTCACTCCCCTTTTTTTAAAAGTTTTTCTGTTGATTCCTTTATTATTTTTTCTCTGTTGAAGGTATTAATATTGATTTGAAAATTTGTAGGTCACAATTAATGAAGTACAATATAAAGAAGAAAGCAAAAAACTTGCCGCTCTTCTCGCAGATCCTGATATTGAGGTCCACGCACTTACTGATCATCAATATATGTATATGTGTGTGTACTTCTTTTCTGTGGAAAATTTGTTGCGTCACCTATAATTTTGTGATATGACATGCCATGAACTCTTGCTCTAACTAATAGTTAGACATCATAAAATAACAGGGCTGTCTTAATTTTTTGTTGTTTTTCGGAGTTGAGGGTTAAAAGTAGTCTTTTCTAGATGCCATTTATTTTGGCCTCAGCTAAATGATTCTGTTGAATAGGAGAAAAATGGTGAAATCGTGTGTTTGAACTATACAACAGAGTCAATTTTATATAGGCTCAAAACAATAATTACAAAAAATAAATGAGACACTATCCCTATTTGCATGATATAATATGCCTATACAATAAATACAAAGATCATGATATATTTTCAACAAATTTCACTAGACCGTTTTTTTTTTTTTTTAATATGTCAAGGCGGTGAATATGTCCTCTTCATCTGCATCTCTGAGTTTCCTTCCCAACCTTTACCTTTTTTTGCAGAGAAATGCATTATTTTCTTGTAATACAAGCTAAAGCTTAATAAGCTTTAGCTAGAGGGGGAGAATTAGAATATAAGATGTATCTACCTTATTCCCTAGCATACATTTCTTTGTTTATTTCCAGGGAATCTTAGATCAGCTCCTAGGATTAGTTTCCACATTTCTTTGTTATTTTCATGATTTGTTTCCTTATTTTCCTATTTGTTTAGGATTATGAATCTTATACCCCTATTAATAACGGTTGGTGTTTATTCTTGGTATCAAGTTTGTATTAATCACTATCAATCATATCACGCCATTATCACATTTCTTCTTTTTTTTCTCTTTATTTTGTTCTAAAACCCATACTAAAAACAAATATTTTTTGTTGAAAACAATAAAACTGAAACAATTTATATGGTACTATTAAACATAGCTACTTATTTACATCATTTGTAACAAAATGCATCCTTCACATCTTACTATTATTTTTATGTCTGCTATGAATTAGGTTATTTTGGTACATCGAAGAACTAATATTTCCAGTTTTACTTTCATTTTGTCAAATATATATGATTGGTGTAGTTATATTGAATTTAACTTGGAGGATGCAATTTTTATGCCAGGGAGTATATGAAACCAAGGTGCCACTGGAGTTCAACGCTATAGTCCAGCTTGGTTGTGTTTGTAAGGTGGATAAAACTGCTAAAAAACGTAGCCTACAAGAGCCATGGAATTTGAACGAATTGCACATGAAGACCACAACAGAATGCGCTTATCTTGAACAATCAATATCTTTGTTTTACTTATACCATAGGTAAGTGAGCCCTAATGTTTACAAAGTTATTCTCAATTATTTCTGTCACTTGTTTTTTGGTTAAAATAAGAACCACATTTGCTTTGAAGATAAATTTCATGCCTTTCTTGTGCTTTACATAATATCTTTGAAGGAAATTGTTCTATATTAACATTCTGTTATTCTGTTATTAATTTCAGCATCTCAGAGGGACGTGCTATATATGTTGGATATTTTCCTGGGTCACAAGCAATAACTTTTGTGGTAGTTAATCCCTACCAAAACCATGACTTGTCACCAGCTTTTCTTGACAGACAATTTCGCGATGCCTGCAGAGCCTTGTCTATTGAGGCACCTCCGAGGAATGGCATAAATTTTAAAGTAATTCTGCAACATTTCTCTTATCATAATTTTCTTTCATTGTAGTTGATCTTAGTATCTAATCTTTAGATATTCTTTTTCCTTAAATTTTTTTTTTCTTTTTATTATTTATTTTCATGTTCGTGTGTATAATTACATCCTACATTCAGGTGGAATACGTTGCACTCATCAAGGATGCTGAAACAATAATGCAAAGCGCAATAAATGATCACAGGTTTTATTTTCATTTTTATGTCTTAGTGTTGAAATATATATTACTTCCTTTAATTACTATTCTATTTTAATGGTTGTTTATTTTTCATTATGTCAGTGCTTAATTAAAGAGTTGACTAGTTGTATTCTCTCCTATAAAAGGAGCACCATTCTCATTGAAATAAACAACTCTCAAGTTATAGAGTAATTTCTACATGGCATCAGAGCCCCCGATTTTTGGGGGCTTTGCTTTTCGCATAAACACTAGCCGCCATCATTACGGCTCCTTTTTCTTTTCTTTTCTGGTTTTTTTATATCTAGCAAACACTGTTCATCGAAGTACTGTTCATATCGTGGTACTGTTCACAGAAGAACTTTTCATACCGCGGTACTGTTCACACTGTGGTACTGTTTACGTGCGGACTATTCACAGCGGCGGTACTGTTCACTACCGCAGTTACTGTTCACGAGAAGAAAAAAACTCAGAATCGTAGCTTGCAGTGTCTGAGTCGGATCAAAAAGTGAAAATTCAAAGGGGATGAATAAATCTAAGACCAGAAGAGA
>WNNG01000115.1:0-44858 GCA_018208015.1 Medicago ruthenica
TATGAACTGTTTCTAGTACTTAGTAAGCTTGATCTAAACACACACTTAATATAACCATCATGTAAGAATATCACATTTTCTCAAATCTTTAAGGCTAAACAAATGGTTAATTAAGGTTGTAAACCCTGTATTTTATGTGATATTTAGAATTTCTTTCTTGATCTTCAACTTTAAGATCGTTACATTTGAGTGTTGTGAGTGGTAGTATTCCTTTTACATGTAAGTGTGTATTATCTACATGCAGTATCCTGCACAGCAGCAATAGTTCCAAATATAACCATTTGTGGCACTTGACTTTGACTTGACAATATGGTTCTTGATGTTTATGCTATTTCAGTGTAATCTTCTGTGAAGCTGTTGCTATATATGGTGTTATTGTCGCTATTATCCTGCAGACAAAATTAGAAAGCGTTCCAAAATCAAGTATCTACGAACCAGAATCTCTTAGAGCTGGATATGCAATCTTTGCTTCCGGACTTATCGTGGGCTTCGCAAATCTTGTTTGTGGGTATGTATTCTTTTTAACCTGCATATTCATATCTTCCCAAGAATTCTCGTGGTGAATGTATGGAGACCTTATCCGTCCTATTGTACATACTCAATTATTTTTGTTGTTGCAGGTTGTGTGTAGGCATAATTGGAAGCAGTTGCGCATTGTCTGATGCTCAGAACTCCTCTCTCTTCGTGAAAATTCTTATGATTGAGATCTTTGGTAGTGCGCTTGGCCTATTTGGAGTTATTGTTGGAATTATTATGTCAGCTCAAGCAACATGGCCCTCAAAAATGTATTTAAATGTGGTAGGGGGTAAATCAATATTGCGATTGTTATGAGAGTTGACTACATTTTTTTCATTAGGGTCCCAATTTGTAAGATTAGAACGGGGCCTCCAAGTTGTTAAAGACGACCCTGGTTATTTTTAATATGTTTTTGGCTACTTTTATTTGGAAATGGTTGCTTGAAACTAATTGTTTGAATTATTATTTATATGCAGAAACATGCCTTCTCAGAAGGTTGAAACCGGTCATCAAGACACGGTCCACGATGTTGCAATGGATTACTATGGAAAGAGGCTAGCAACAGCTTCATCGGATCACACGATTAAGATAATTGGTGTGAGCAATTCAGCCTCTCAGCATCTAGCAACTTTGACTGGTCACCAAGGACCTGTTTGGGAGGTTGCGTGGGCTCACCCTAAGTTTGGTTCCCTTCTTGCTTCATGTTCCTATGACGGACGCGTCATTCTTTGGAAGGAGGGTAACCAAAATGAATGAATCCAAGCTCATGTCTTTGATGAGCATAAGTCGTCTGTGAATTCAGTTGCTTGGGCGCCTCATGAGTTGGGTCTCTGCTTGGCCTGTGCTTCGTCTGATGGGAATATATCGGTATTTACTGCAAGGGCAGATGGTGGATGGGACACCTCAAGGATTGATCAAGCTCACCCAGTTGGTGTGACTTCTGTTTCTTGGGCTCCTTCAATGGCGCCCGGTGCTCTTGTTGGTTCAGGGTTACTTGATCCTGTGCAGAAGCTTTGCTCTGGTGGTTGTGATAATACTCTTAAGGTGTGGAAGCTCAGCAATGGACAGTGGAAGATGGATTGCTTCCCTGCACTTCAGATGCATAATGATTGGGTTCGAGATGTTGCCTGGGCACCGAATTTGGGACTTCCTAAATCTACTATTGCTAGTGCGTCGCAGGATGGTAAAGTGATCATATGGACTGTTGGCAAAGAAGGGGATCATTGGGAAGGCAAGGTTTTGAATGATTTCAAGACCCCTGTTTGGAGGGTGTCATGGTCTTTGACAGGAAATATATTGGCTGTGGCTGATGGAAACAACAATGTCACATTATGGAAAGAAGCAGTAGATGGGGAATGGCAACAGGTGACAACAGTGGAGCCATAGATAATGATTGTTCAGGTTTTGTTAATTTTGAAACCATGGTTAATGTTTCATTTTGAAATATAATTGACATCTCGTTTCTTTTTGTGTATTACACAGTTGATTAGTTGTGCCTCATAATACATTAGTTCCTTGAGTTTTAATATTGTGATCCGATGAACATTCTCTGTTTGCAAGAATGAAATTGAATAGTTTCAGCAGTTCTTCTTTTATAGATTAGAAGGCTGTTTTTCTAGTATATAATGTGACATTTTATGTGAATTTTGAATCTCTATCTATACTGGGAGTTCATAATTTTATGGCTGTTCCACTTAATATTGGATGCTCGTTTAATCACTGTTGGTGTATATCTTGGTATGGGTCCTATCTTTTATGTTGCACTGTTTTGGTTGATATATTTAACAATGCTTTATCCTTACACCGGGTGTTGCATAAATTTACGTCTGATGCATTTAATTTTCGATGCTTGTGATTAATCACTATTGGTGTATACCTAGATAAGGGTCCTATGTTTAATCTTTTATGTTACACATTTTAGAGTCCTATATTTAACAATGCTTTATGTTTATTAGTCACTGTGTGCTTTCAGAGTTTGATGTATAGTGTAAAAATGATTCACTTTTACTACACTGAACTTGTCTTCATGTATCCAAGCAAGCCGAACAAATTTATGTTTGTGGTTGTAGGATTCATATTACTGTCAAAGGAAAGGTCTTCTTTGCCTTTCTCATGATTTAGGAGAAATTTCCCGTTTCTCCTTTTTCTTTATTCATATAACATATTTCAATTGATTGTTAGATGCCTCATGATGATTAGTTACTGCCGGGAACAATGTTCATCTGCAGCTCATTTAAATATACAAATGAATTAATATTTGTTAATGTATATTAGTTTTAGCCTCTGAAGCTCAGATACTTCAAAATTGATGAAGTACCGGTATCTGATATGCAGTATGCACCAATACTTGCCCAATACGTACCAGGAGAGATTCAACATAGTTGACCCTGTTTTGAGTTTTTGTTATTTTAGTGTGATTGTAGTTCTCTTACTGTATGTATTTTATCTATTTGCATTTTAATTTGGCCTAACTTTACCCTGCTAGTGCAGTGGCTATGTTCTATTGTGGTATGACATTGTAGTTCTATAATTTTTTTATTAGAGCATGTGTATTTTGATTTTTGTTACTTCTTTTGATTAATACATGTATCTTTGGTCCAACTTTTAAATGAATATTTTTATTAATACAATTTATTGGTATTCGATAAATAAATAAAAAGCTACAAAAATGCATAAAAAAATACTGAAATTTTTAAGTCGGTTAAAATGTAGACACGACTTAAGAAATTAGTTTCTTAGGTCGGGTTTATATGCCATTCCTATTATGCAATCCCATAATTCTTAAGTCGGTTCCCAAGTAACCGACTTAAGAAGTCGTTTTCTTAAGTCGGCTAAAAAATCCGATTTAAGAAGCAAAAACTTCTACTACGGCGGCTATTAGGTCGGACGCGCGTCCGACTTAAAAAGCCATTTTTAACCGACTTAAAAAGGCTTTTTTGTACTAGTGTGTCCACCCATACCATGGTCTTTTCTGGGAAAGGGAGCTCGGAATGTTTTCGGAGGACGAAGCCCCACCAACTGGGTGGGATGTCAAACAGTAATCATGTCTATTCCCGGTGCATGGTAAAGAATTACGGCCTATGTGGCTTTGGAAGCTGTCATGCAACAAAATGAAGCTGATCAGGAGAGCGAAATGCTCGAAGACCAGAGGTTAGATTGCATTTATGATGAGGAGCCCTTAGGTTTTGAAAAAGACCCAATGGGTCCTGCTAAGAAAATTGTAGCCCAAGACCCTCTGGAAGAAGTTGACCTGGGAGATGGCGTTGTGAAAAAGCCAACTTATATCAGCGCCAAGATTGACGAGGCATTCAGAGCCCGAATCATCAAACTTTTAGAAGAGTATAAGGATTGTTTTGCTTGGGACTATAACGAAATGCCAGGTCTGAAGGTGAGAAAAACACACACACACCAGAAGGGGGGGTTGAATTGTGTGACTCTAAAAACTTGTTCTTTTCTTTTTCAAAGACTTAGCTCAAGTTCAGAACCAGGTTCTGAACTGTTATCAGAATATATGCAGCGGATTAAACAAGTTAAAGAGGTAAGGGAAGAGAAACACAGCAAATTATACATGTTCCTTCTCAATGTGAGAAGTAGTCCTGTCCCCTTGTTTTCCAACAAGAGAGTTTCACTATAATCTGAAGATTACACAATGCTCAACCACACAGGAAGAGACTTCCAGTTGCTCAATCACAAAGAAAGAGGCTTCTATGCTCAACCACCAAGGAAGAGGCTTCCAATGCTCAAGTCACTAAGACAAGAGACTTCCCAATGCTCAAGTCACTAAGACAAGAGACTTCTGACTCAGACCACAAAGGAATGAGGTTACAATTGCTTAGTATACAGACTAAGACTTTAGGGACCAAACTAGTTTACAAATGAAATAGTTTGGGATGAACACTTGATCAAATATCAGAGGTGTTCTCTTAATACAACACAGGTTAAGACTCTTAACCTTAAGAAATTCTAAGTTACAAAGACTAAAGAATTTCTAAGAGTTTTTATGAACTTGACAGTTTTTGACAGAAAACAGAGTGCAGGTTCAGCAATACGTTTCAAAGAGTCTTAGACATTTTCTTCTTCAAATCTTCTTCCTTTTATAGATGAAAATAGAGCTGTTGAAGATTTGCTTGAATTAAGGAATTTAGCCGTTGCAATTGGACTAGGTTACTGCAAATGTGTGCTGCACTTTATCAGTCAGAACAGAGCAGGTGCCATTTTTGAATTGGCCCACCTTAAAAACTGGAGAATGTTTGGGTCAGGGAGACAACTGTTCCATTGAGTTGTTCTGACACATCCAGGCATTAAATGTGCACAGTACTGGTTAAAATCCATGCCACATCAGCTTCAGAAGCTTCTTAGTGAACAGTGATCAGAAGCTGCTTCAGTTGTACGGATCAGAAGCTGGCTTCAGGAGTTGACTGTTGCGTTGACTTCATCAGAGGCACCCAGACTTCAGAAGCTGCACTTCAGGAGCACCACTTCAGGAGTACTTCAGAGGCTTCACTTCAGTAGCACTTCTTCAGGACCTCTTCAGAAGCTCTTACTTCAGGAGCACTTCTTCAGAAGCATTTCTTCAGGACCAGTTTCTTTCTAGCCTTGCAACCTTGCTTCTTGGCTTTCCTTCTTGCTCTTTAGCTTGTTCTTCATAACCATTATCAATCAATACTTATTAAGCATGTGGTTCTGAAACACTTGAACAAAGCATTAGCAAATAAACCAATTTTCCATTTAACACTTTGTTATCATCAAAACCATAAAGAGAGATATGTTTACACATAAATGTTTCAACAATCTCCCTCTTATTTTATAAGAGACTTGTTAAACACATTTTGTTCCAACAATCTCCCCCTTTTTGATGATGACAAACATAAGTATTAAAACAGAAAATTGTTGTTAACTTAATTAACAAGTTAACTGCAGGGTGAGGTTTGTAAGCTCCCCCTGAGTCTGATCCAAGTTAATTAAGTTCAGTTAAAAACACAAATGTGAAAATTTCAGAATTGTTGTTAAGTGTAATTAACAATCTGACTTCAGGAGAGGTTTGTAAGCTCCCCCTAGGTCTGACAATCCTCAAGGTTAGGTTTGTAAGCTCCCCTTGATTCTTATCCATGTTAATTAATCTTAACTTAAAACAATTGTCATACCCCATTTTTGACCCGTTTTTTATTTCGTTTCTCTCGTCTTTTAGGCCGGAAATTTTCGTCGTTTCAGACGAAATTTCGGCAGGGAGGTATTTTAAAATACCTCATGTTTTGTTCCGAAGGCAACCGTTTTTATTTTATTATTATTATTATTATTACTTATTACTTTTTTTATTTTATTTTTTTTATTTTATTCCTTTTTATTAGGGGTTTTATTTTATTTTCGTTTTTTATTATTATTATTATTTCTTTTAGTGTTTTCATTATTTTTTTTTACTGTCTTTTATTTCCTTTTATTTTTTTTCAGTCCATTTTATCCAGGCCCAGAGGGGCAGTTCTGTCCTTTTCTTTTTTTACTCTGATTTTACTATATATAGCATTGATTGCACAGTACCCGAGTACAGTAAAAAGCCACAGTACACAGTACAGAAATCAGCCATAGTCAGATCACACAAACCACCGTCCTCCACCAACAATCACACTCCGGCCACCACTGTGCACGGCCAACCACCACAAACCACCATAAAATTTTCACAAAAATACCACAAAAATCACAGATCCATACACGGCCAGGCCAAAAACACCACAAACAAAACGAAACCAACATCAAAATACACCACAATCAGACCATAACCACTCGGCCAGAATCACATATCCATCATCACATAAACTCGCACAATCACACATCACTCACGCAATCGGCCACACCCACGCAAAGCAACACGCGTAGAACCAAGCATAACATAAAGCCAGAACAACAACATCAGAATCGCATAAAGAAAACTAAGGTAGTGTTCTTCGTTTTGGTTTCGTTTAGATCTAGGTTTTGTTGGTGATTTCTAAGTTGGCTTCGGATTGGTGAGAAGAAAAAGAAGAGAGGATTGTGAGAAGAAAAAGAAGAGAGGATGTGAGGAGAAAAA
Organism: Medicago ruthenica; assembly: GCA_018208015.1. NCBI lineage: Eukaryota > Viridiplantae > Streptophyta > Magnoliopsida > Fabales > Fabaceae > Medicago > Medicago ruthenica. Next base: position 6,578 of record WNNG01000115.1, read on the forward strand.
GAAGAGAGGACGTGAGAAAGAAGAGAAGAAATCTGAGAGAACAGTGAGAAGATGAGAGGAAAATCTGAGAGAAAGTGAGAGAATGAGAAGAAGAAAGAGAAAGAGAAGGTTAAAATGAATTAATAAACCGGTTCTGGACTTATATAGAAAGCTGAACCGGTCTGGTTCTTTCGGACCGAACCAGACCGGTTCCCCCTGACTCAGCCCAGTGGGCTTTTGCTTCGGCCCACTCCCTTCCCCTTCTCCTCCTTTTCTGTTTTCTTTTTTCTTTCCCCCCTATTACTGCTGCACCCCCCTTCTTCTTCTCTATTCTATTTTTTTTTATTTCTTTTTTCTTGCACTTTTTTTTTATTTCTTTTATTTCTTTTTATTTTTATGCACTTTATTTATTGCTTTTAATTTCCAGTACCATGCATTTTTTTTATTTTTATTTTATTGCATCATATTTATTTTTTTTGTCTTGCATTTTTCTATTTTCTTTTATTTTATGCATCATATTTAATTTTATGCCTTGCATTTTTTTATTTTCTTTATTTATTTTCCAGTACCATATTTAATATTCAGTCTTGCATTTTATTTTCCAGCTCCATATTTATTTTTTTGCCTTGCATTCTTAGTTTCTTTTATTTTACGCATCATATTTATTTTATTGCCTTGCATTTTTATTTTTCTTTTAGCATCATGTTTATTTTTATTGTCTTGCATTTTTATTTTATTTTCAGCATCATATTTATTTTATGCCTTGCATTTTTTATTTTTTTTATTTACTTTAAGCACCATATTTATTTATTGTTTTACATTTTATGCATTTTTTATTTCTTTTTAGCATATTTACTTTAATGCAATTACAATTTTTATTTTATTTTATTATTTTTGTCATTTATTTTTCTTGCCATTAGAATGTATCTAGGTCCAATGTAAATAAAATATAAATGAGAATATGCACCGACACCACATTTATTTTTCATGCTTTATGTCGAGGGCGATTATGTAATTTGGACCGTATCCGAGGAAAAGGACCCTCACTTGATCCAACGTCATTTTGAGGGATCCGGTACGTTAGATGTCTCAGCATAACTTAGTCTCTGGACCTTAGGACTTAATCAAAATTTTCATAAAAAGTCAAAAAAAGTCAAAATTCAAAAACATTTTATAATCAAAATCTTCAAAAAAGGTCAATGTTTTATCTTTTCTTTCTTAATCAAATTTCAATCAATCTTTAATCAATCAAAACTTCTTTTTCTTCAATTTAAAATCAATCAAACTCACTTCTTTTATTTTCTTCTATGCCTTTACGGCCTCTCATCTTTCTTAAAACATTTTTCAAACTTTAAAATCAACCAAAACCAATCACTTATCTTTTTACCCCGAACTACGAGATTTTGATCCCGCTCGGGTACGTAGGCAAAAGACTTTGTCTTTCCAAAACAATAAAAATAACAAAAACCTTTTCCTTCTTTTAACCTTCATCACTTTAGTCCTTTTACACTTAGGCATTTATTTACAAACAAATAATCAATTTAGCATAAAGATAAAAATAAGCAAGAGGTTCCTATAGAGTACTATAGACGTTTAGGGTGCTAATACCTTCCCTTTGCGTAACCAACCCCCGGACCTTTGATCTCTTAAAAATAGGGTTTTTCGAACTTTCTCCCTTTTCCTCGGAAAAATAAAAGATCGGTGGTGAACTTAAATTGCGAGTCAACGCTAACTAATAGCTTGATATCCAAAAATCACCGCGACAGAAAATGGCGACTTCACTGGGGACCAAAATCCTAAGTGGGTTAAACCTATCTTGCTTTTTCTTCATCTTTATGCTTTATTATTATTTGTAATTGTAAATATGTGCTTAAGTGTTTACCTTTTTACGTGAGTGGTGAGATAAGTCCTACACCCGGACTTGAGGGAAACATAAGATAGGATGGTGGTATAATCATAGTGGCTTTCCGAGAGTGAGTTTCGGATGTGGCACATGTGATAACCCCGATCAATGGAGGAATCTTGGAAGTATTATTATGTTGACATGAGTAGTCGTGTTTGGCATTGATATTTTCAAGTGACCTATGAAGTTGAGGACCTTTAGTTACCTTTAACCCATCTTGGCCTCTTAGGACGTAGTGCGGTGGCTAATCAAGAGTAGTCTTGAATTGGTTGATACGCGATACTACACTCAAACGAGACTTTCCTACGGACGTTGTTGGACCGGGAGTCAGTCCCGTAACCCGACAATATTCGGAAGTGGTCAATGACTTTGGGAACTTGGTAGAACCCGTGATACAGGTACATATGAAACCATAGTCCTTACCAAATGGCGTGTTTACCCTTGACTCCAACATTTTGGACCTAACCTCACCATGTTTTCTCCGTACTTTGGCATAATCATGCATACATGCATCCATGCATAAACTCTTTTCTTTTCCATTCCAATTATCGAAGGACTTAAACAAGCTTTTTGTAAACATTGTAGATATGGACATCCCACTGAGAAGCACTAGGAAATACCTTTTCAGAAAAACAAACTTGTTGAGATTAAGGGAGCTAGCATCTTTAGTAAGTGATCCAGTTGATTTTCAAGCTCACCACGGGAAATTGCTCAGAATTCTTAGAGTGGATGTTGAGGAAGGATGCCTAGAGACCCTGGTTCAGTTCTATGACCCGCTCTACCATTGCTTTACCTTTCCAGACTACCAGCTTGTCCCCACACTTGAAGAGTACTCCTACCTAGTTGGTTTACCCGTACCAGACAAGATACCATTCCACGGTCTTGAGCCTACCCCTAAACCCTCTGAAATCGCAGCCGCTCTCCATCTTGAAACCTCCATCATTCAAGCAAACCTTACCTCTAAAGGAGGCCTCCAAGGTCTTCCCACCCACTTCCTCTACCAACAAGCCTCCATATTCGCTGAAGCAGCCAGTACACTTGCCTTCCATTCTGTCCTAGCCCTCCTTATATATGGCCTTTTACTCTTCCCAAATATTGACAACTTCATTGATATCAATGCCATTAAAATCTTCCTTACAAAGAACCCCGTACCCACTTTACTCGCCGATACCTACCACTCCATCCATGACCGCACCCAGGCTGGCCGTGGAACCATCTCTTGCTGTGCACCTTTACTCTACCAGTGGTTTACCTTCCACCTACCTCAATCCCGTGCCTTCAAGACCAATGTTGACAATCTTTCTTGGCCTCACCGAATCATGGCTCTTGACCCATCCGACATTGTTTGGTACCAAGCAGCTAGTGACGTTGGAGAGATTATTGTGAGTTGTGGTGAATACCCCAACGTACCTCTTTTGGGTATGCGTGGCGGAATTAGCTACAACCCGTTTCTCGCTCGACGACAATTTGGGTACCCAATGAAGTCAAAACCAAGCAACCTCGCCTTGACTAATGAATTCTATCTTAACCATGGGGATCCCTCAAACAAAAGAGAAAGATTCGCACAAGCTTGGAGTGCTATCCGCAGACTCGACAGAGGTCAGTTGAGGAAGAAATCAGATTATGTGCATGAATCTTACATTCAGTGGGTTATTGATAGGACCATGAGCTTTGGCCTACCCTACCATCTACCTAGACAGCTATCCTCCACCATCCCACCATCATCCCTGCCTATCCCCTTTGACACTAAGGAAGAATTCCATGAACAGTTAACCAAAGAAAGGCAAGAAAAGGAAACTTGGAAGAGAAGATACCAGGAGCTCGAGCGAGAGCATGAGACCTTGAAGGGGAAGCTAGCCCAACAGAGTCGTGAGCTCTTTATCCAGAACCAGAAGATGATTGAGAAGGATGACTTGCTTCGTCGAAAAGACGCTTTGCTCCACCAGGACGCTAGGAGGAAGAGGAGGTTTATGGATTCATGCTCCAGTGCACATTCAGATTCCGAGGATCCATCTGCTTCGGGAGTTTGAGCTTGTTAGGATTTTATGTTTAGATTTTAGCTTCTGAAATCTCATGACTTGTAAACAAAAAAAAACTCTTTGTAATATTCCAATGCTTTAGTGAAATGTTCGATTTATGATGTTTACAATTGTTCTAACAAGTCCTTCGATAATAATCTGTTCTTTTTCTTTTTGCATAAGCATAAGCATGCATCATGTTGCATTCATAGTTTCCCAAATTGAGTCTCACACCATGTTCACTACTTCCAAAGGTTAATCAGCCATTGTCCAAGGAAAGTGGCCCGACGAGTTCTCAGAAAACCGAATCGCATTTACAACACCAGAGCCAATCGAAAGAGGATGGATTTGGTCGAACAGGAGAATCATAGTCTCAGGGAAGAGGTTGCTACTTTGCGTGAAGGAATGGATAGGCTGACAGCAATGATGAATGCACTCTTGGCAGCCCAGAACTCTCAAGCTGCCACCGCTGTTGTAGAGCAGCCTCCTGTGAGCATGGCCCCATCATCAACAGTAACTTCTCCCCCCCTCTTTATGCCTCCAGGTTGTACATGGGGGATGCCGCCTCCAGTCAGCGGGAGTTCCCAGCCTTTTGTATCTGAAGCTCCACTCTTTGTCACCCAGCAGTCAGCGCCGGTTCCACAGCCCGGTACATTTTTCCCTCAAGCTGCCGTAACTTACTCATCACCCCTGGTCCATACTGTTCAACAAGAGGGTGAACCGATTTATCATGCTGAGAGTGTTGTAGCCTTCGACAAGATGGACGAGCTCCAAGAAAGGTTCGATGGCATGCAAAGAGAAGTAGAAGCTCTCCGAGGAAGGGACTTGTTCGGGAAGGACGCCCGTGAGCTATGCTTGGTTCCGAATGTTACTATCCCTCATAAGTTCAAGGTGCCAGATTTTGAGAAATATAAAGGAAATTCTTGCCCCCGCAGTCACTTGGTGATGTATGCGAGGAAGATGTCCATGTACACCGACAATCACAAACTGCTTATCCATTTCTTCCAGGACAGCCTGACTGGGGCCGCTTTGAAGTGGTATATGAATTTAGACAGCACAAGCATCCGTACTTTCAATGACCTCGGTGAAGCATTTATCCGCCAGTACAAATACAATCTGGACATGGCCCCAGATCGCGATCAACTCCGGGCAATGACGCAAAAAGAGAAAGAAACGTTTAAGGAGTATGCTCAGCGATGGAGAGAGGTGGCTGCCCAAATTGTCCCACCATTAGAAGAAAAGGAGATGACAAAGATCTTTTTGAAGACTTTGAGTCAGTTCTATTATGAGAAGATGGTTGCAAGCGCGCCGACGGATTTCACTGAGATGGTTAACATGGGGGTGCGACTAGAAGAAGGTGTCCGAGAAGGACGGTTGACTGTGGAGAGTGCCCCTGCCGCAAACAATGCTAAAAAGTTTGGAGGCCATTTCGCGAAAAAGAAAGATCAGGAAGTAGGAATGGTAGCCCATGGCAATCCTCAACAAAATTTTACCCCATACCGTCCAGTTGCAAACGTTGCCTCCTCCACCCCAAACTCAGCCTATCACCACCAGAGACCACAATATCCCCCACAACAATATCCCCCACAACAATATCCTTCACAACAATACCCTCCACAACCATACCATCAGCTACAATATCCCCAACAACCACAAAATCGCCCTCAAACCCCTCAACAACCATACCACTCACAAAACCGCCAGAAAATAACTTTTGACCCGATCCCAATGAAATATGCCGACCTGTTTCCCGCCTTGCTAGCAAAAAACCTTGTCCAGCTCAAAGCGCCTCCCCGCACACCAGAAATTATACCTCCCTGGTACCGACATGATCAAACCTGCGCTTTTCACCAAGGGGCCCCGGGCCATGACACCGAAAACTGTTATAATCTGAAGTATGAAGTGCAAAGGTTAGTCCGGTCCAACCTCCTGTCATTCAAAGACCAAAATCCCAATGTTCAGGCCAACCCTCTGCCGAACCATGGGTCTACTGTCAACATGATCCAGGAATGTGATGAAGATGGTGTTATCTTGGACGTACAGCATGTTCGAACTCCTCTAGTCCCCATCCATATCAAGATGTGTGAAGCGGCTCTGTTTAGCCACGATCATACAGCCTGTGAAGTGTGTTCAGTGGATGCGAAAGGGTGTCAAGAAGTACGAAAAGACATACAAGGGTTGATGGACAGCAAAGAATTGATTGTTACGAGGAAAGATAAGGAAGTGTGCGTTATTATCCCTGAGTTTCAGCGTCTGGAAATAAGTTACAACAGTGGGAATCCAGCTGTTACTCCATTAGTGATCAGCTTGCCAGGGCCTATGCCGTATGCTTCTCTGAAGGCAGTCCCCTACAAATACAGTGCCACAATGTTGGAAGGAGGGCTGGAGGTGCCTTTGCCCTCCCTGACTCCTGCAACTTCTGTGGACAACATTGCCGATGACAGCAGAGTCCTGAGAAACGGACGTGTTATCCCTACTTTGTTTGCAAAGAAAGCGAAGGATCCGGTAGTGGAGCAGGTAACAGTGAATGACTCCGGTGCGAAGAAAGAAACAGGCCAGTCCAGTGGAACTAGCAAAGCTTCTGACCATGATGAGATTCTAAAGCTAATTCAGAAGAGTGAATATAAGGTGGTAGATCAATTGCTGCAAACTCCATCCAAAATATCTATCTTATCTTTGCTACTAAACTCTGAAGCGCACCGCGAAGCTTTGATGAAGGTGCTTGATCAAGCTTTTGTAGAGAAAGATGTGACGGTTAACCAGTTGGACAATATAGTAGGGAATATTACTGCCTGCAATAACTTGAGTTTTAGTGATGAAGAGCTTCCTGAGGAGGGGAGAAACCACAACCTGGCATTACATATATCGGTGAACTGCAAGTCGGATGCTCTGTCAAACGTACTTGTGGACACCGGTTCCTCTTTGAATGTGATGGCCAAATCCACATTAGATCAACTCTCCTATCAGGGGCCTCCTATGAGAAGAAGTGGGGTGGTTGTTAAAGCGTTTGATGGATCGAGAAAGTCTGTTATTGGGGAGGTTGATTTGCCTATCACAGTTGGGCCGTCTGTGTTCCAGATTACTTTTCAGGTAATGGATATCCGAGCTGCATATAGTTGTCTCTTGGGTAGGCCATGGATCCATGAGGCAGGGGCCGTGACGTCAACTTTACACCAAAAATTGAAGTTTGTCAGGAATGGGAGATTGGTTACTGTAAGCGGAGAAGAAGCTTTGCTGATTAGTCATTTGTCAGCCTTCTCTTTCATTGGTGCAGATGAAACTGAAGGGACTTCTTTCCAAGGCCTGACAGTTGAAGATAAGGTGCCCGAGAAGAGTGAAGTGTCTTTTCGTACTTGGAAGAGCGTACAGAAAGTTATTCAGGAAGGAACAGGTGAAGGATGGGGAAAAGTTGTACAGTTGCCAGTGAGTAGAAATCATGAAGGACTGGGATTTGCTGCAGGATCATCAAAGAACGGTACTGGGTCGAGCTCTGTTAGTGGCACCTTTTGTAGGGCCGGTTTCATCAATGACTCGCCAGAGGCTAATGCTATCTCGGAAGATGCTCCCGAAGAAATAGTACCTGCTTTTGTCACACCTGGAAAGTTTGTTCATAACTGGGACGCGGTTGACCTCCCTTCAGTGGTTCACGCGTCAAAGTAATGTGTCTTTGTTTTTCTGTTTGTTTGTTTTTCAAAAAGATCCTTTTGTCTTGCCCAGGACGAAAGTGCAATCATGTAGGGCTATCTTGTTTTAAGTACTACTTTCATTAATAGAAAATGTGGTTTATTCTGATATCTATATTTATTGCTTTTTCTGGAAAATGGTAACACAAAAAACCCAAAAATATTTCTTTTTTTGCTTTTATCGATTTAAAAAAAAGTCTGCATTCTCCACTCATTCTCTAAAATCAATCATAAATCATATGCAGACTAAACATCCTTGAGCCCGTTGAACACGGTAACCCTGCACTCTCTCCCAACTTCGAATTCCCTGTCTACGAGGCCGAAGAGGAAGAGGATGAGGAAATCCCAGATGAAATTGCTCGGTTGTTGGAACGTGAGAAGAAAACCATTCAGCCTCATGAAGAGTTAGTGGAGGTGATTAACCTGGGAACCGAGGAAGATAAAAGAGAAGTCAAAATTGGGGCATCGCTTGAAACAACTGTCAAACGAAGGGTGATTGAGTTACTCAAGGAATATACTGATGTGTTCGCATGGTCATACCAGGATATGCCCGGTTTGGATCCTCGTATTGTGGAGCACCGTTTGCCTTTGAAGCCCGAATGCCCACCAGTCAAGCAGAAACTGAGAAGGACTCGCCCTGACATGGCTCTCAAGATCAAAGAGGAAGTACAGAAACAGATTAATGCAGGTTTTCTCGTTACATCAGAGTATCCTCAATGGTTAGCCAACATAGTGCCTGTTCCAAAGAAAGACGGCAAGGTCAGAATGTGTGTCAACTACCGGGATTTGAACAAGGCGAGTCCGAAAGATGATTTCCCTTTGCCTCACATCGATGTATTGGTTGACAGTACCGCTAAGTCCAAGGTTTTCTCCTTCATGGACGGTTTCTCTGGATACAATCAGATCAAGATGGCAGTTGAAGACAGAGAAAAGACATCTTTCATCACGCCATGGGGCACCTTTTGCTACAGAGTGATGCCTTTCGGTTTGATAAACGCAGGTGCTACTTACCAAAGAGGCATGACTACTCTCTTTCATGACATGATGCACAAAGAGATAGAAGTGTACGTGGATGATATGATTGTTAAGTCAGGAACTGAGGAAGAACACGTCGAGTATTTGCTGAAGATGTTTCAACGGCTGAGAAAATATCAACTCCGTTTGAATCCCAACAAATGTACTTTTGGTGTTAGATCTGGAAAACTCTTGGGTTTCATTGTTAGTCAGAAGGGTATTGAAGTAGATCCTGACAAGGTCAGAGCTATCAGAGAGATGCCTACTCCACAAACAGAGAAACAAGTGAGAGGATTTCTTGGACGGTTGAATTACATCTCCCGTTTCATCTCGCACATGACAGCCACATGTGGGCCCATATTCAAGCTGCTTCGGAAAGATCAAGGTGTTGTTTGGACTGAAGATTGTCAAAAGGCCTTCGATAGTATCAAGAATTATTTGCTAGAACCTCCAATTCTTATCCCTCCAGTTGAAGGAAGGCCTTTGATCATGTATTTGACTGTGTTGGAAGATTCTATGGGTTGTGTGCTCGGACAACAAGATGAGACCGGAAGGAAAGAACATGCCATTTACTACTTGAGCAAGAAGTTTACAGATTGTGAGTCCAGGTATTCCCTGCTTGAGAAAACTTGTTGTGCATTAGCCTGGGCAGCCAAGCGTCTTCGTCACTACATGATTAACCACACCACCTGGTTAATATCCAAAATGGACCCGATCAAGTATATCTTTGAGAAACCTGCTCTGACAGGAAGAATTGCTCGTTGGCAGATGTTGTTGTCCGAGTATGATATCGAGTACCGCACCCAGAAGGCAATCAAGGGTAGTGTTCTTGCTGACCATTTGGCACACCAGCCAATTGAAGACTATCAACCCATCAAGTTTGACTTTCCTGATGAAGAGATTATGTATTTGAAGATGAAAGACTGTGATGAACCATTGCCTGGGGAAGGTCCAGATCCCGAGTCCAGATGGGGCATGATTTTTGATGGAGCGGTGAATGTCTTTGGCAACGGAATTGGGGCAGTTATTATCACTCCTGAAGGTAATCATCTGCCTTTTGCTGCGAGGTTACAGTTTGATTGTACCAACAATATGGCAGAGTATGAAGCATGTATCCTGGGCATTGAAGAAGCCATTGACTTGAGAATCAAGAATCTTGACATTTACGGGGATTCAGCACTCGTAATCAACCAAATCAAAGGAGAATGGGAAACTCGCCACCCCGGCCTGATTCCTTACAAAGACTATGCAAGGCGTTTGTTAACCTTCTTCAACAAGGTCGAGCTTCACCACATTCCTCGTGATGAGAACCAGATGGCGGATGCGTTAGCAACTTTATCCTCCATGTATGAAGTAAGTCACCGGAGAAATTTGCCAACAATCAGAATTCAGCACCTCGAGAGGCCCGCTCATGTGTTTGCAGTCGAAGAAGTTGTGGATGATAAGCCATGGTTTCATGATATCAAGTGTTTCCTCCAGAGTCAGGATTATCCACCCGGGGCATCCAACAAAGACAAGAGAACTTTGAGAAGGTTGTCTGGTAATTTCTTCTTGAATGGTGATGTTTTGTACAAAAGGAACTTTGACATGGTGCTACTCAGATGCGTAGACAAGCAAGAAGCAGAACTGTTGATGCATGAGATACATGAAGGCTCCTTTGGAACCCACCCCAACGGACATGCAATGGCTAGGAAGTTGTTGAGAGCAGGTTATTACTGGATGACCATGGAAACAGATTGTTGCAAGCATGCCAGGAAGTGCCACAAATGCCAGATTTATGCTGACAGAATTCATGTACCGCCAACTACACTTAATGTTCTTTCTTCTCCATGGCCTTTCTCTATGTGGGGCATTGATATGATTGGCAGAATCGAACCGAAAGCTTCAAACGGGCATCGTTTTATTCTAGTGGCTATTGATTATTTCACCAAGTGGGTTGAAGCAGCATCCTATGCAAATGTGACCAAGCAAGTGGTGGTCCGCTTTATCAAGAATCAGATCATTTGCCGTTATGGTGTACCCAACAGAATCATTACAGATAATGGAACGAATTTGAACAACAAGATGATGAAAGATTTGTGTGAAGAGTTCAAGATTGAGCATCACAATTCTTCTCCTTACAGACCTCAGATGAATGGCGCAGTCGAAGCGGCAAACAAAAACATCAAGAAGATAGTGCAAAAGATGGTGGTCACATATAAGGACTGGCATGAGATGCTACCGTATGCTTTACATGGATATCGCACTTCAGTGCGTACTTCAACAGGGGCAACCCCTTTCTCTTTGGTGTATGGTATGGAGGCAGTGCTTCCTGTGGAGGTTGAGATTCCATCAATGAGAGTTCTAATGGAGGCCCAGTTGTCAGAGGCTGAATGGTGCCAAAACAGATATGATCAGTTGAATCTAATCGAAGAGAAACGCATGAATGCTTTCTGCCACGGACAACTTTATCAACAAAGGATGAAGCAAGCTTTTGACAAGAAAGTTCGTCCTCGTGTGTTCCAAGAAGGAGATCTCGTGCTCAAGAAGGTTTTATCTTTTCAACCCGATTCCAGGGGCAAGTGGACGCCTAATTACGAGGGTCCATATGTCGTCAAGAGAGCTTTCTCCGGTGGTGCCTTGACTCTTACGACTATGGATGGTGATGAGCTCCCTCGTCCTGTGAACGCTGATGCAGTCAAGAAATACTTTGTCTAAAAAATAAAAGAACAGCTCGGTAAGTCGAAAACCCGAAAGGGCGGCTTAGGCAAAAAAGAGCGTCTCGGTGGATCGAAAACCCGAAAGGGCGGTCCAGGCAAAAGTTAGAGACATCAAACAGAAAAATAATCATCCTGATAGGTCGAAAACCCGAAAGGGCGATCTATGCAAAAGTTAAGGATCAAAAGACAAAGTAACTGCATTGGTCTGATCTCTACTCACTTGAGGCGCAAATTGAATGTCAAGAAGCTCTGAATCTGAGGCATCCAAACAGTGAAATTCAAAGTTGTCAGGGAGGATAGTGGTTATTATGTTCAATGTACCTTCAATTTATATTTACCATTTTCCAAACTTTGTAAGATCTGTGGAGCCATGCCATTGGCAGGTCACCACTCTCTTAAATAAATTTGAGCCAGTTGCCTTTCATTTGGAATTCTCATTTGTTCAGCTTATAAAACCTTTTCTATTTTTGATGGTAGCACTTGAAACAAAATATTTTTCAAAATCATAAATTTTTTTTTCATATCTTTTTGAAAAGCACAAACAACAAAACACATTTTCTCTGAACTCATGAATAGATGAAGGGTGTGTCAACAGCTATCCTGAGAACGGACAACTTTGCAGGCTAAACATGGTCAATTGCTTACAAAAAAAAAAAGAAGAAAAAAGAAATATATGAAAAAGAACACAAAAAAAAAGAGAAAGAGAAAAAGAAAAGAGCTCGGTAAGTCGAAAACCCGAGAGGGCGGCTTAGGCAAAAATGAGCGTCCCGGTGGATCGAAAACCCGAAAGGGCGGTGCAGGCAAAAATTAGGGGCATACAAGAAGAATATATTCCCGGTGGGTCGAAAACCTGAAAAGGCGGTCCAGGCAAAAATTAGGGACTCAAAAAAAAAAAAAGGAAGGAAAAATCAAAAACAAAAAATAAGCGTGACTACAGAAGCACCAGTTCTTCTATCATGGTTTTCGGATTAGCACTCTCCCCAGGAAGTGGTTACTCTCCATCAGTTGTTGCACATGTCGGTCTTTTACTCCGTCTTTGTGTTGATATGTCCCCAGTGGTATCATCCCCTTTGAAGGTTACCAAGTGTTTGTGATGCGATGTAGGGTCACTTTCCTTTTCACTTGCCCAATCTTGTCTCATCAAGTTTGTCATTCATACAATTATACAAGTCAGTCTTTCACACAATTGTACAAGTCAATCCCTCATACAATCACAAGTTAATCAGTCACACGGTCATACAAGTCGTGTTGTCATCCATGCATTCATACATTCATGCATACACACAGTCATGCATATACAATCAAAACAAACGACATCATGGTTGCATTAACCACCCTGAGTCTTACCTCAATTATCTTTTCCATATCAATCAATCATGCAAATTTGTAACTTTCTCTTCCCCCAGGTGTCATCCCCAGTGTGTCTGGTCCCGAGATGTCACTCTTCCTTGTCGTCAATGGCAGTTCGGCAATAACCCGGACAGTTGGCATTTATCTCATTTCTTGTCGTCAATGGCAGTTCGGCAATAACCCGGACAGTTGGCATTTACCTTTCTTTCTTGTCGTCAATGGCAGTTCGGCAATAACCCGGACAGTTGGCATTTATCTTGTTTCTTGTCGTCAATGGCAGTTCGGCAATAACTCGGACAGTTGGCATTTAACTCATTTCTTGTCGTCAATGGCAGTTCGGCAATAACCCGGACAGTTGGCATTTATCTTACTTCTTGTCGTCAATGGCAGTTCGGCAATAACCCGGACAGTTGGCATTTATCTCATTTCTTGTCGTCAATGGCAGTTCGGCAATAACTCGGACAGTTGGCATTTAACTCATTTCTTGTCGTCAATGGCAGTTCGGCAATAACCCGGACAGTTGGCATTTATTTTACTTCTTGTCGTCAATGGCAGTTCGGCAATAACCCGGACAGTTGGCATTTATCTCATTTCTTGTCGTCAATGGCAGTTCGGCAATAACTCGGACAGTTGGCATTTAACTCATTTCTTGTCGTCAATGGCAGTTCGGCAATAACCCGGACAGTTGGCATTTATCTTACTTCTTGTCGTCAATGGCAGTTCGGCAATAACCTGGACAGTTGGCATTTATCTCATTTCTTGTCGTCAATGGCAGTTCGGCAATAACTCGGACAGTTGGCATTTAACTCATTTCTTGTCGTCAATGGCAGTTCGGCAATAATCCGAACAGTTGGCATTTACCTTTACTTCTTGTCGTCAATGGCAGTTCGGCATCAATCCGAACAGTTGGCATTTATCTTTGTTCCTTTGTCGTCAGTGGCAGTTCGTCGTCAACCCGAACAGCTGACATTTATCCCTAGTAAAACCATATGATCCCCCAGTGGAGTCAGACCCCGTTTCCTTTAACAGACTCGGGTATCCTTTTGTCTTATTGTCCCCAGTCGGGTCATCTTCGCCGTCGTGCATTCATACTTGCATTGCGAGCATTCACAACATCACATGCATAGCATCATATGCATAGCATTGTGTTCATAACGTTTTGCATTTTGAAACTGGTCAAAAATGGTGTATTTTGTATTTAAGTCTCTTCGACCCGTCGATTTTAAAATTTCACTTTTAAATCTCCGTAACGAAGAAACTTAAATAGGGGCATCTGTCATACCCCATTTTTGACCCGTTTTTTATTTCGTTTCTCTCGTCTTTTAGGCCGGAAATTTTCGTCGTTTCAGACGAAATTTCGGCAGGGAGGTATTTTAAAATACCTCATGTTTTGTTCCGAAGGCAACCGTTTTTATTTTATTATTATTATTATTATTACTTATTACTTTTTTTATTTTATTTTTTTATTTTATTCCTTTTTATTAGGGGTTTTATTTTATTTTCGTTTTTTATTATTATTATTATTATTTCTTTTAGTGTTTTCATTATTTTTTTTACTGTCTTTTATTTCCTTTTATTTTTTTTCAGTCCATTTTATCCAGGCCCAGAGGGGCAGTTCTGTCCTTTTCTTTTTTTACTCTGATTTTACTATATATAGCATTGATTGCACAGTACCCGAGTACAGTAAAAAGCCACAGTACACAGTACAGAAATCAGCCATAGTCAGATCACACAAACCACCGTCCACCACCAACAATCACACTCCGGCCACCACTGTGCACGGCCAACCACCACAAACCACCATAAAATTTTCACAAAAATACCACAAAAATCACAGATCCATACAAGGCCAGGCCAAAAACACCACAAACAAAACGAAACCAACATCAAAATACACCACAATCAGACCATAACCACTCGGCCAGAATCACATATCCATCATCACATAAACTCGCACAATCACACATCACTCACGCAATCGGCCACACCCACGCAAAGCAACACGCGTAGAACCAAGCATAACATAAAGCCAGAACAACAACATCAGAATCGCATAAAGAAAACTAAGGTAGTGTTCTTCGTTTTGGTTTCGTTTAGATCTAGGTTTTGTTGGTGATTTCTAAGTTGGCTTCGGATTGGTGAGAAGAAAAAGAAGAGAGGATGTGAGAAGAAAAAGAAGAGAGGATGTGAGGAGAAAAAGAAGAGAGGACGTGAGAAAGAAGAGAAGAAATCTGAGAGAACAGTGAGAAGATGAGAGGAAAATCTGAGAGAAAGTGAGAGAATGAGAAGAAGAAAGAGAAAGAGAAGGTTAAAATGAATTAATAAACCGGTTCTGGACTTATATAGAAAGCTGAACCGGTCTGGTTCTTTCGGACCGAACCAGACCGGTTCCCCCTGACTCAGCCCAGTGGGCTTTTGCTTCGGCCCACTCCCTTCGCCTTCTCCTCCTTTTCTGTTTTCTTTTTTCTTTCCCCCCTATTACTGCTGCACCCCCCTTCTTCTTCTCTATTCTATTTTTTTTATTTCTTTTTTCTTGCACTTTTTTTTTATTTCTTTTATTTCTTTTTATTTTTATGCACTTTATTTATTGCTTTTAATTTCCAGTACCATGCATTTTTTTTTATTTTTATTTTATTGCATCATATTTATTTTTTTGTCTTGCATTTTTCTATTTTCTTTTATTTTATGCATCATATTTAATTTTATGCCTTGCATTTTTTTTATTTTCTTTATTTATTTTCTAGTACCATATTTAATATTCAGTCTTGCATTTTATTTTCCAGCTCCATATTTATTTTTTTGCCTTGCATTCTTAGTTTCTTTTATTTTACGCATCATATTTATTTTATTGCCTTGCATTTTTATTTTTCTTTTAGCATCATGTTTATTTTTATTGTCTTGCATTTTTATTTTATTTTCAGCATCATATTTATTTTATGCCTTGCATTTTTTATTTTTTTTATTTACTTTAAGCACCATATTTATTTATTGTTTTACATTTTATGCATTTTTTATTTCTTTTTAGCATATTTACTTTAATGCAATTACAATTTTTATTTTATTTTATTATTTTTGTCATTTATTTTTCTTGCCATTAGAATGTATCTAAGTCCAATGTAAATAAAATATAAATGAGAATATGCA
Organism: Medicago ruthenica; assembly: GCA_018208015.1. NCBI lineage: Eukaryota > Viridiplantae > Streptophyta > Magnoliopsida > Fabales > Fabaceae > Medicago > Medicago ruthenica. The sequence goes on from WNNG01000115.1 coordinate 22,368, forward strand.
CCGACACCACATTTATTTTTCATGCTTTATGTCGAGGGCGATTATGTAATTTGGACCGTATCCGAGGAAAAGGACCCTCACTTGATCCAACGTCATTTTGAGGGATCCGGTACGTTAGATGTCTCAGCATAACTTAGTCTCTGGACCTTAGGACTTAATCAAAATTTTCATAAAAAGTCAAAAAAAGTCAAAATTCAAAAACATTTTATAATCAAAATCTTCAAAAAAGGTCAATCTTTTATCTTTTCTTTCTTAATCAAATTTCAATCAATCTTTAATCAATCAAAACTTCTTTTTCTTCAATTTAAAATCAATCAAACTCACTTCTTTTATTTTCTTCTATGCCTTTACGGCCTCTCATCTTTCTTAAAACATTTTTCAAACTTTAAAATCAACCAAAACCAATCACTTATCTTTTTACCCCGAACTACGAGATTTTGATCCCGCTCGGGTACGTAGGCAAAAGACTTTGTCTTTCCAAATCAATAAAAATAACAAAAACCTTTTCCTTCTTTTAACCTTCATCACTTTAGTCCTTTTACACTTAGGCATTTATTTACAAACAAATAATCAATTTAGCATAAAGATAAAAATAAGCAAGAGGTTCCTATAGAGTACTATAGACGTTTAGGGTGCTAATACCTTCCCTTTGCGTAACCAACCCCCGGACCTTTGATCTCTTAAAAATAGGGTTTTTCGAACTTTCTCCCTTTTCCTCGGAAAAATAAAAGATCGGTGGTGAACTTAAATTGCGAGTCAACGCTAACTAATAGCTTGATATCCAAAAATCACCGCGACAACAATATAGTGAAATTTACACTCAGAATTTTAAAATGACTTGTTGACTTCAGGTTCTGAGGTTTGTAAGCTCTCCCCCTAAGTCTGATAATCCACAGGATGAGTTTTGTAAGCTCCCTGAGTCTTATCCAAGTTATTTTAAATTCAATTTACTCACTAAGAGTAATGTATCTCACATAAATATATCATAGCCAGAATTTCACTTCAAAGGCTAAGAGTTAAGAAGTGTTCTCATAAGTTAAATTCAGTCAGAATTGTATCAGAGCTTAACTGATCAGTATCAGAGCTAGCTTAACAATTGTATCAGAGCTTAATCCTAACAATTGTATCAGAGCTTAATAAGCTTATCTTCTGACAATTTTAACTTATTTGAGCTCAGGTGCTTTAATACTTGTTTTACTTTCTCCCCCTTTTGTCATCAACAAAAAGTACTACGTTCTCCCCTTAAGACAGAAAAATTTCTCCCCCTTTGTCTAGAGAGTTTGAAAATATCTGTTTCAGAGTAGAAAAGGATTTGAAAAGAGTTTGAAAGCAGGTATCAAAGCAGTTCAATGTCCCCTTTGTAAAAGAGTTTTAAAGGAGTTCTGACACCAAGTTTGAAAACATTTCAAAAAGATTCAGAACTAGGGGGGGTTGAACCAACCAAGATTGTGAGATATTTGTGCAATTTTGGTGATAATCAATCAGCAAGGATAATCATCAGAGCCTACTTGATTTTCAATGAGTATATGACTTGCAATAAAAATAGAATGCTGTTCAGAAGCAGAAAAAGGTTTAGAGCTTCTGATCAGGTCATTCTGTGTTCAGACATGACTTGTTCAATATAAATTGGTTCAGTATCAGAGCAAACCAACCACATTGTGTTCAGTATTAGAGCAAAACATCTGATGAAGGTATCAGAGCAAATCTTGCAAGAAGGTATCAAAGCAAATCTGAGCTTGTTTAAAGAAAATGGTTCAGATCAAAGCAGGTCTAACTCAAGTTAAAACAAAATAGATTAGAGTATATACCAACTGAAAATATATCTCAGAGCTTGATACCAATTGAGGATTTTATCTCATAGTCTGATACCAAAAATACAGTTTTAATGCTACTGAACTTGTATCAGAACCTGATACCAAATGAAGGTTTATCTCAGAGTCTGATACTAGATAAAAGGTTTCTAAAGACTGAACATTATCTGATACACTTTGGGCTTTTAAAATGTGTCTGTGCTAAACATTTTCAAAACAAACTGATACCAACTTGAAAATTGTTTGTTAAGCAATTTTAACATTGAATATCAGAGCAGAAAATCACATTTTTACTTGATGACTTTGGGAGGATTAGAGTATAAACTTTCAAAGCTTTAATCATCATTGCCCATAGCTATACTTATCAGATTCTGACCAACATTAGATTTCTATCAGATTCAGAAGTCAGAAAATCCAGGTTCTGATCCTTCAGACTCTGAAGTTTTTCAGGCTTAACTTTATTCAAACTCTCAGAAGATGAGTGTTTGATAAGTCTTAGCTTATGATAAACTCAGAATCAAGGAATACATTCAGATTCAAGCACATTTTTCAAGAGACAAAATGCATGTTCAGATTCTTTTTAATAAAATTGAATCTTTCTTCTGTTAGGGGTTTTGTGAATATGTCAGCCCATTGATGATCAGTATCAATGAACTAAATGTCTAAAACACCCTTCTGAACATAATCTCTTATAAAATGATGTTTTATTTCTATGTGCTTGGCTCTAGAATGCAGAATTGGATTTTTAGACAGACATATAACAGCAGTATTATCACAATAAATAGGAATATTATCTGCATGAATCTGATAATCCTCTAATTGATGTTTCATCCAGAGCAGTTGTGTGCTACAACTTGCAGCTGAGATGTATTCTGCTTCTGCTGTTGACAAAGCAATGGTTGCTTGTCTCTTGCTGGCCCAGGATATCAGATTCTCACCAAGAAACTGACAGTTTCCACTGGTGGATTTTCTTTCAATCCTGTCCCCAGCATAGTCAGCATCACAGAATCCAACTAGCTTATAATTTAGAGATTTCTTATACAGAAGTCCCAAATTAGTTGTTCCTTTCAGATACCTGAAGATTCTCTTGACAGCAGTCATGTGAGATTCTCTAGGATCTGATTGGAATCTGGCACACAGACATACACTAAATAAAATATCTGGCCTAGAAGCAGTTAAGTATAGGAGAGAACCTATCATACCTCTGTACAGCTTCTGATCTACTTTTGAGCCATTGTCCTCTTTGCTTAAGGTGCAGGTAGGATGCATTGGTGTTGTCATCAGCTTGCAATCATCCAACTGGAACTTCTTCAGAAGCTCCTTGGTGTATTTGGACTGATTAACATAAACACCATCTTTGCATTGGTTGATTTGAATTCCCAAGAAGAATTTCAGCTCACCCATCATGCTCATTTCAAATTCATCCTGCATTAACTTAGAAAATTTCTTGCAAAGGGAGGCATTAGTAGAACCAAATATGATATCATCAACATAGATTTGCACAATTAAGATTTCTTTCTTAACAGTTTTTCTGAAAAGTGTGTTATCAACTTGACCTCTTACAAAATTATTTTTAATTAAGAAGTTGCGTAGTCTTTCATACCAAGCTCTGGGAGCTTGTTTCAGACCATACAGAGACTTCTTAAGTTTAAAAACATGATTTGGATATTTTACATCTTCAAAACCAGGAGGTTGTTTGACATACACTTCTTCAGAAATTACACCATTTAAGAAAGCACTCTTAACATCCATTTGATATAAGATGATATCATGATTAATAGCATAAGAAAGAAGTAACCTGATTGCTTCCAGTCTTGCAACTGGAGCAAATGTCTCAGTGTAGTCAATTCCTTCTTGCTGGCTGTACCCTTGAGCTACTAATCTAGCCTTGTTTCTGATCACTTCTCCTTGTTCATTGAGCTTGTTCCTGAACACCCATTTTGTTCCAATGATGTTCTTCTTATCAGGTTTTGCAACAAGATCCCATACATCATTCCTTTGAAATTGGTTCAGCTCTTCTTGCATTGCTACAATCCAGCCATCATCAGCAAGTGCTTCATCAGCAGTTGTGGGCTCAATCCTGGATAGCAGGCCAAGCATGGACTCATTCTGAGTGAATGTTGATCTAGTCTTTATTGGACTGCTCTTGTTCCCAATGATCAACTCCTCAGGATGTGAAGACTTATATTTGAATGAGGTTCTGAGTGGATTAGCTTCTGAAGAGCCATCAGGGATTTGTTCAGAACCATGCTGGTCTTGATTAGTATCAGGAGTAGTGTCATTGTTGGAGAGTTTCTCAGAGTCTTCATTGTTTTCAGCTTCTGAACCTTCATCAGAACCTGAACTGGGTTCAGCTTTTGAAGGTTCTTCTAAGATTCTGACATCTGCAAAACTCTCAACCAGCTCTGGTATTTCACTACCAGGCTTCTTATCATCAAATCTAATGTGTATAGCTTCTTCAACAACATGTGTTTCAGAATTATACACCCTGTATGCCTTAGATCTCTCTGAGTATCCTAGAAAGGTACCCTTTTAAGCCTTGGCATCAAATTTCTTTAGGTAGACTTTATTGTTTAGTATGTAACATGTACAACCAAACTGATGAAAATAAGAAATACTTGGTTTTCTTCCTTTAAATAATTCATATGCTGTTTTATTCAGAATGGGTCTGATATAGATCCTGTTCTGAATATAACATGCTGTGTTTATAGCTTCTGCCCAAAAGTACTTAGCAATTTTTGACTCATGGATCATGGTTCTGGCCATTTCTTAAAGACCTGTTCTTTCTCTCTACAACTCCATTTTGTTGTGGAGTTCTAGGAGATGAGAACTCATGGAAAATTCCATGGTCTTCACAAAAGTTTTCAAAAGGTTCATTTTCAAATTCACCACCATGATCACTTCTGATTTTCAAAATTTTCAAATCAGTTTCAGTTTGTACTTGTTTGCAGAATTTGAAAAACACATCATATGTTTCATTTTTGGTTCTGAGGAATTTAACCCAAGTCCACCTACTATAATCATCAACAATAACAAGTCCATACTTCTTCCCATTGATTGAAGCAGTTCCAACAGGACCAAACAAATCAATGTGAAGGAGTTCTAGAGGTTTAGAGGTGGAAACAATGTTCTTTGGTTTAAAAGAAGTTTTAGAAAACTTTCCAATTTGGCATGCACTGCACAGTGCATCTGAGTGATAATCAATCTGGGGTAGGCCTCTGACCAGCTGCAACTTGCTAAGTTTAGAGATAAGTCTCCAGTTAGCATGTCCCAGCCTTTTGTGCCACACCCATTTCTCATCACTCACAGACAGAAGGCAAACTACCTTCTGCTGAACCAATTCAGAAAAATTAATTTTGTAAACATTGTTTTTCCTACAGCCTCTGAACACTACAGACTTATTTTCATTGTTGATTACAGTGCAAGTGTTCTTATTAAACAGGACTTCATAATTACTATCACATAATTGACTTATGCTAAGTAAATTATGTCTAAGTCCATCTACCAGCCAAACATTAACAATGTACAGGGAAGAATTACCTATCTTACCAGTACCAATGATCTTTCCTTTCTGACTTCCTCCAAACCCCACAGTTCCTCCCTCATTCAGAGTTAGGGTTTGGAACATAGACTTGTCCCCTGTCATATGATGCGAGCATCCACTGTCCAGGTACCAGGACCTTTCCTTTTCTTTGGATAACAAGCATATCTGCAATTGAAATAATCTCAGACTTAGGTACCCAGATTTTCATGGGTCCTTTGGGGTTAGTCCTGAAAGGTTTTGGCTTCTTGTGTCTGAAGTTATGATATTCAGACTTGTTCTGATACTTAGGATATGAATCCTTATATCTTGAATTAGTCTAAGTTGCAGAACCTGAATACTTCAGAACCTGAGTTCTCAAAGGTTCGGACTTAGACTTCTTCAGAACCTGAGACTTGGATGTCTTTGGTTCTGATTTGTTCAGAGTCTGAACCATTGAGTACTTTGGTTCTGATCTCTTCAGAATTCTGACTTTGTTTACTTCAGGCACAAGGCAAGCTTCAGTTTTGCCTTTCTTAAAATAGTTTGAAGCAGAAAACTGATTGGTTTGCTTTGGCTTGCTTTGCCTAACATTCTGAGATTGAAAATGTTTTACATTGACTGGTTTAACAGATTTTGAAATTTTAATAAACCCAGTCTTAGAAAAATTTGAATCAGATTTATTCAGATTCTGAGACTTACTAGTTCCAGATTCTGAACATTTTAGATTCTGAACTTTTTCAGGTTCAGAGTATGATTTCCTCTTACTCTTAGGCTTAGGACCTTTTGGCTTAGATTTAGGCAAGGTTTTAACAGTTGCCTTCATCTTACCCTTAGGTTCAGGAGCTTCAGAGTCTGAGTTGTTCAGAACTTCTGACTTAGTTTCAGATTCTGATACTTTCAATTTCTCAGAATTATCAGAAGCAGGCACAAAGCATATACTATTGCCTTTTAAAATATCTTCAGAACATGAAGGTGAGTTTAATTCATTTGAAGGTTTAAATGAATCATAGCCAATGCCTTCACCTTTGTTTCTGATCATATTATACATCATGGAGGCAATTTTAGTTCTATTGAACCCAGTTAACATGAAATCCTAAAGAGCTGTTTCCTGATCATTAGGAACCTCTTCAGATTTCTTATGAGCCTCTTTTCTGAGTTCTTCAACTTCTTCATCATATTCAAAAATTTGATTCTGAAGTTTAAGATTTTCCTCAGACAGCAAGTTAGTTTGATTTTTCAAAACTTTAATTTGTTTTAACTTGCTCTTAAGATGACTCATAAGATCATTAACTGTTTCAATCAATTCAGATCTAGAGAGTTCAGAATATACCTCATCTTCTTCATCAGAATCTGAGCATGATTCTGCATCAGAAGATGCAATTGCCATCAGGGCCAGGTTTGCTTCTTCCTCATCAGATTCTGACTCATTGTCCAGATCATCCCATGTAGCCATGAGATTCTTCTTAAGCTTATTTCTGAAGCTGCTGGACTTCTTTGCTTTTTCCTTTGATTTTTCTTTCTGAAGATCAGGACAATCAGCAATGAAGTGACCAGGCTTTTTGCAGTTGTAGCAGCTTTCCTTCTGGATATCCCTCTTTGAACCAGAACCAGATCCTCTGAAGTTACTGCTTCTGTTAGAGAATTTTTTCTTTCTATTCATCAGATACTGAAGTCTTTTAGAAATCATTGCAAGCTCATCAGCATCTGAATCTTCATCAGAGTTTCCCTCAGGAAACTCTTCTTCAGATTCAATAGCTTTCAAAGCTTTAGCAGGTTTTCTATTAGACTTCAGAGCCAATGTTTTTGGTTCTCTAACAGGCTCATCCTCATTGAGTCCCAGTTCATGCACTTTGAGGGAGCTTATAAGATCCTCAATACTTAAAGTATTCAGATCCTTAGCTTCCTCAATGGCAGTCACTTTAGGTCTCCATTTAGATGGCAGACTTCTAAGGATTTTATTCACATGGTCAGCAGTGGTATAACTCTTCTTCAGAATCTGAAGTCCAGAAACCAGAGTCTGAAATCTTGAGAACATAGTCTCAATATTTTCATCCTCTTTCATTCTGAACAGTTCATACTGCTGAACAAGAATATTTGCCTTAGCTTCTCTAACTTTCTGATTACCTTCATAGTTAGAGCAGAGGGATGTGAATATTGCCTTTGCAGTGGACTTGTCACTCAGCTTCTGATACTCAGTGTGAAGCAATGAGTCCACAATGATACCTCTGACATGATGATGCTTTCTATAGATCTTTCTTTCTACATCACTCAGAGTTCTTCTGTTGACAGCAACACCTTCTTCATCTACAGGTATTGAGATTCCATCTTCAATAATATCCCATGGAGTATCATCAATCCCAATAATGTGACTATACATTTTACTCTTCCACCAAGAGAATTTTTCTGGGTCACCAGTAAACATAGGAGGTTTATTGTGTGACCTAGACTTATTTTCTTCAGTACTATAGTCATATTGTACATTTCTTTGATTTCTGGGAGATGGTGGATTTCTGGGAGAGGGTGGAGGTGAATCACTAGTTGAGGCCATGTTTTTCTCAGGATCCTACTGACACACTGTTAAGTGTTAATATCATAACCGGAGCTCTGATACCAACTGAAGGTGAGAAAAACACACACACAAGAAGGGGGGGTTGAATTGTGTGACTCTAAAAACTTGTTCTTTTCTTTTTCAAAGACTTAGCTCAAGTTCAGAACCAGGTTCTGAACTGTTATCAGAATATATGCAGCGGATTAAACAAGTTAAAGAGGTAAGGGAAGAGAAACACAGCAAATTATACAGGTTCCTTTTCAATGTGAGAAGTAGTCCTGTCCCCTTGTTTTCCAACAAGAGAGTTTCACTATAATCTGAAGATTACACAATGCTCAACCACACAGGAAGAGACTTCCAGTTGCTCAATCACAAAGAAAGAGGCTTCTATGCTCAACCACCAAGGAAGAGGCTTCCAATGCTCAAGTCACTAAGACGAGAGACTTCCCAATGCTCAAGTCACTAAGACAAGAGACTTCTGACTCAGACCACAAAGGAATGAGGTTACAATTGCTTAGTATACAGACTAAGACTTTAGGGACCAAACTGGTTTACAAATGAAATAGTTTGGGATGAACACTTGATCAAATATCAGAGGTGTTCTCTTAATACAACACAAGTTAAGACTCTTAACCTTAAGAAATTCTAAGTTACAAAGACTAAAGAATTTCTAAGAGTTTTTATGAACTTGACAGTTTTTGACAGAAAACAGAGTGCAGGTTCAGCAATACGTTCAAAGAGTCTTAGACATTTTCTTCTTCAAATCTTCTTCCTTTTATAGATGAAAATAGAGCTGTTGAAGATTTGCTTGAATTAAGGAATTTAGCCGTTGCAATTGGACTAGGTTACTGCAAATGTGTGCTGCACTTTATCAGTCAGAACAGAGCAGGTGCCATTTTTGAATTGGCCCACCTTAAAAACTGGAGAATGTTTGGGTCAGGGATACAACTGTTCCATTGAGTTGTTCTAACACATCCAGGCATTAAATGCGCACAGTACTGGTTAAAATCCATGCCACATCAGCTTCAGAAGCTTCTCAGTGAACAGTGATCAGAAGCTGCTTCAGTTGTACGGATCAGAAGCTGGCTTCAGGAGTTGACTGTTGCGTTGACTTCATCAGAGGCACCCAGACTTCAGAAGCTGCACTTCAGGAGCACCACTTCAGGAGTACTTCAGAGGCTTCACTTCAGTAGCACTTCTTCAGGACCTCTTCAGAAGCTCTTACATCAGGAGCACTTCTTCAGAAGCATTTCTTCAGGACCAGTTTCTTTCTAGCCTTGCAACCTTGCTTCTTGGCTTTCCTTCTTGCTCTTTAGCTTGTTCTTCATAACCATTATCAATCAATACTTATTAAGCATGTGGTTTTGAAACACTTGAACAAAGCATTAGCAAATAAACCAATTTTCCATTTAACACTTTGTTATCATCAAAACCATAAAGAGAGATATGTTTACACATAAATGTTTCAACAATCTCCCCCTTATTTTATAAGAGACTTGTTAAACACATTTTGTTCCAACAAGGTCTAAATCGAGACGTAGTAGAACTAAAACTACCAATCCGACCAGGGAAAAAGCCAGTGAAGCAAACTCCAAGGAGGTTTGCACCTCAGGTCCTGTCGAAGATTAAAGAGGAAATTGAAAGGCTCCTACGAAGCAAGTTCATCAGAACAGTAAGGTACGTCGAATGGTTGGCTAACATAGTCCCCGTAGTGAAAGAGAATGGAACTCTTAGGGTCTGCATAGATTTTAGAGATTTGAACAACGCTACGCCAAAATATGAATACCCTATGCCGGTAGCAGAAATGTTAGTCGATTCGGCAGCGGGTTTTGATTATTTAAGCATGCTAGACAACTATTCTGGTTATAATCAGATCTTCATCTCCGAAGAAGATGTGTCAAAGACAGCCTTTAGGTGCCCTGGGGCTATTGGCGTATATGAATGGATAGTTATGCCATTCGGGTTGAAGAGCGCTGGTGCTACATACCAAAGAGCACTGAATTCTATGTTCCATGATTTCATAGAAAGGTTCATGCAAGTGTACATAGATGATATTGTAGTGATGTCTTCAACACAAAATAGCCATTTAGACCATCTTCAACAATCATTCGAAAGAATGAGAAAATATGGCTTAAAGATGAATCCTTTGAAGTGTGCTTTTTGTGTTCACGCCGATGATTTTCTGGGTTTCGTGGTTCACAAAAAGGGTATTGAAATAAACCAAAATAAAACAAAATCCATCTTGAAAACGAAGCCTCCTTCTACCAAGAAAGAACTGCAATCTCTTCTAGGCAAGATCAACTTTCTGAGAAGATTTATCTCGAATTTAAGTGGCAAGACCCAAGCTTTCTCGCCATTACTCAGACTAAAGAAAAAAGATACGTTTAGATGGGAACCAGAGCATCAGAAGGCTTTTGAAGAAATTAAGTCATATTTGACGAAACCACCTGTTCTTTTACCCCCTGTTAAGAATAGGGTAATGAAATTGTACATAGCAGCATCAGAAACATTCATAGGTAGCATGTTAGCCCAAGAGGATGAAAATGGTGTCGAAAGAGCCATATATTACCTCAATAGGATTTTAAATGATGCTAAAACAAGGTACCATCCAATTGAAAGTTGTGCCTTTGTTTGTATTTCTCTTGTACAAAGTTGAAGTAATATATAAAACCAGTCGACGTTTGTGTTTATTCTCATTTTGATATTATTAAGCACATGTTGTCGAAACCTATTTTACATAGTAGAATCGATAAATGGGCTTTAGCCCTAACAGAGTATTCGTTGACCTACAAGCCCTTAAAAGCCATTAAAGGATAGACCGTGGCTGATTTCATAGTTGACCATTCTGCGATCGAAACTACAGTTGGCTTAGTAGAGACTCCACGTTGGAAATTATATTTCGACGGTTCCAGTCACAAGGATGGCACTGGGATTGGTATTTTAATCGTGTCACCTACTAACATTCCAACAAGTTTTAAGTTCAAAGTAACTGAACGATGTTCAAACAATGAGGCTGAATACGAAGCCTTAATAGCAGGACTTGAAATCTTGTTGGAACTGGGGGCAGAGGAAGTCGAGATAAGGGGCGACTCCGAACTAGTTATAAAACAGTTGACGAAAGAATACATATGTATTAAAGAAAATCTAATTACGTATTTTGTTCTCACCAACACGTTGTTAAAACGTTTTCAGCATGTGGATATTCCACATGTGCCTCGAATCAACAACCAAGAGGCAAATGAGTTGGCGCAGATCGCTTCGGGTTATAAAGTCCCTAAAGCGAAGTTAGGGGAATTGATAGAAATAAGGGATAAATCTAATCCTATTTCCCCTACCCAAAAACAACTGCCAATTACAAAAATTGAGGGGGCAGAAGAGATGAACAATCTATCGGCCGAAACTTTCGAAGTTTTTGCCATTGACAGTATGGCAGTCAATGATTAGCGGAAACAAATTCTCAAATATTTAAAAAACCCTACTGGGAATACCAGTCGGAAGATTAAATACAGAGCCTTAAGCTATGTAGTGGTAGGAAATGAGTTGTTCAAGAAAACTCCTGAGCAAGTTTTATTGAAATACCTTGGAGAAAATGAGGCATACTTGGCAATTTCCAACACCCATAGTGGGGCCTGTGGTTCTCACCAAGCAGGCAACAAAATGAAATGGCTTTTGTTTCGACAAGGGGTCTATTGGCCCACAATGTTAAAAGATTGTATAGAGTTTGCTAAAGGTTGTCAAGAATGCCAAAAGCATACTGGAATACAACATGTGCCAGCAAGTGAACTTCACGCGATAGTGAAACCATGGCCATTTAGAGGATGGGCTTTGGATTTTATCGGAGAAGTAAAACCTACTTCGTCGAAAGGCCACCGGTGTATTATAGTCGGGATAGATTACTTCACCAAATGGGCAGAAACCATCCCTCTATCGAATGTGGATCAGGAAGCAGTTATCAAGTTTATTCAGGACCACATTCTATACAGGTTTGGGATCCCAGAGACTATCACCACAGACCAAGGGTCGGTCTTCACGGGACGAAAACGGCAGAATTTGCTTTCGAAGTTGGATTTAAATTGTTAACTTCAACGCCTTATTATGCGCAGGCAAATGGTCAAGTCGAAGCCGCCAATAAAGTAATCATTAATTTGATAAAGAAACATGTGGGTGGTAAACCAAGAAATTGGCATAACACTTTGAATCAAGCTTTATGGGCTTGTCGGAACTCGCCAAAAAAATCAACTAATACCACCCCTTTTAGACTTACATTTGGCCATGACGCAGTCCTATCCGCCGAAGTTTGTTTACAATCGACTAGAGTCCAAAGGCAGTGCGACCTCCTAGCAAACCATTATTTAGACATGATGTTGGATGAACTGGTTGATTTAGACGAAGAAAGGATACATGCATTAGATGTCCTCATGAGGCAGAAAGAAAGAGTGGCCAAAGCCTACAACAAGAAAGTAAAGTCTAAATCTTTCATTTCAGGAGATTTAGTCTCGAAAGTGATTCTACCTATGGATTGGAAAGACAGAGTTCTAGGCAAATGGTCGCCGAATTGGGAAGGACCATTCGAAATCACTCAGGTTTACTCGAATGGTGCGTACGAAATAGAGGAGATCGGTGCGGATAATCGAATCTTGCTAGTAAATGGCAAATATTTAAAAAAATACACGCTAGTGATGCAAGAAGCAAAAATTAAGTGCGAATAAAAACAACTGCAAGCGCGTGATCATGGCATACATTGCCAGTATAATGAAAATGTAGTTTTGAAGAAGAAAAAGGTAATATTAATACACATATTACAAATCTTAAAAGGTAAGACTAGTAGTCAGTCTCTCTAGAGCCATTATGGTGAGATCCAATACAGCTTGGTTCCGAAAGCCATTGTCGACCAGTTTGTTTATCTCGTTGTTGCTCGACTTGGCCCTTCTGAAATGTTCAATAGCCAGTTTAGTCTCTCGGCGAACTTCGGCTTCTGAAGGAACCAATACCTTCTAGATTTCGGCTAACCACTCTTCCTCCTCTTTAATTTTCGATGCCAAGACCGGCATTTGTTCTTTGTAAGTGGCAATGTTTGACTTGCAAGTTTTTGCCTAAACCAAAGCATTGACATTCTCAAGCTCTAAAGAAGCAATTTTAGCTTTAGATGCTTCGACTAACTTCAAATCCTATGAATGCTAACGACGGTGTGTTGTTAACAAAGAATTGTTTTCGGCCTCACGCCGGAGTTCTGTGGCAATTCGATCCAGAAGAGGTTCGAAGTCAACCAGGAAGGCTTGGAAAGACTGGTTACGAGTCATTTTGAGCAGCTTGTGCGTCAAGCTTTTAAGTTCAAAAGTAAGGTTCGAATTCAGTCTGATGGCTTGGAAAAGGTCTACCCCTATGACTTTCGCCCGCAGCTCTTGAGAAAAATCATCCTCAGACGCTTCTGAACTTACTCCGATAGATGAAGTCGAGGTATTGAGTGTTTTCACTGCTTAACATAAGTTTGAAAGCTTCAAGGGGATCACTTTCCTCAACACTTGCTAGGTCATCTTGGCTTGGAGCAGAACTAGGGGCAGCCATTTTCTTTGGTGGAGACTCGTCCATACTCTAGGGCTTCGCGGTTTATCTTCACCACTTTCAATTTCCTCGTCCTCAAGACCCTCACTACTCACATTGTCACCAGGAGTGTCATCCTCATCTGTTTCAACTCTCTCGACAGGATCTGGATTCAGAAGCGGCTCAGTGATGATGGTTTCTCCACCGACGCGAGAGGTAGTCTGAACATTTGAAGTGGGAACGAGAAGCTGTCCTTTCGGTAGACTTTCATGTTGTTCGGTCCCAGCTTCATTTTGTTTAGGTTCGGGAGGAGTAGTGACAAACACATCTTCAATCCAGTCGACAGACGCTTTCCCGCCACTATTCTAGTCCATGTTTCCATCCTCGTTCGTCTCTTCAATTATCTTGGGGATAGGACAATTATGAGGCAAGGTAGGCGTCGTTTGTCCCCCAACCTCGACGTTACCAGCCTCTAGCACCTAAAAAGTCAATTATCATCATTACTCAAGCTATCATTTAAGATTGGAGGAAATTAATCAATGAGTCATCTGGGGATAGGTTAAGGTTTTGACGTATACCTCGGTATTAGCTTTCTCGACACCAGAACTTTCACTTGGGATCCTTTTTGCTGTAGGAAGCTTCTTCTTGAGAGGCTCAATATTCGAATCTGGCTCTAGTTGCTTGGTTCGTTTTCTCCTTGCCAGGGTCGACAGAACTTCAGCATCGTCAGCATGTGGGGAACAACCATCATCCTGGAAAATATATGTGCATATGTGAAGATGAGGATGATTTTAAAAATCTCTAAGAGTGGAAATTTACTCTTACCTCTAAGCTGATGAACTTCCGGATTTTCTTGGAAGGGGTCGTAATGCAAGAACTGCTGGTACGTTTCCGTTTCTGGAAAATCAATTTCGTTAAAGACATGGTCAAAGAACAATACATATTGCCATTGGAAGATGATAAGAAGTTACCTCAACAGCTTTCGACCTAGAAGGTCTTGCCTTTTTCTTGGTTTCCTCCTTGTCGGGCTCATCATCTGAAGCGGGTTTGGAGGTAAGAGGCACAGTTGTAAAACATATAAATTCATTAGGTTTGAAAGCAGTTGAAATCATGCGTTACATGAGTATGAAGATTATCACCTGTTTTAATTGTTGACGTAATTCGAACATGTCGAATATCAAGGTGTAAGTGACCTCCAAAATTATGTATGTCATACTTAGTCGGAGTTACTCTATCAGGTTTTTTAGCTAAAAGGTTTTTGAAGGCTAATCTCGAACCACAAAAGAACCAATGAGGAAGAGGTGGTAGAAGCGACATATCAATTTTGCTAGTTGGCAAAGCCAGAAATCGTGTTTTGAAATGCAAAGCATAAGTGTATTTATCTTTTACATGAGGGGGTGCTTTCACCATGTAAAGTTTTTCACTTATCTTTTCTTTTAAAGTTTTCGCTGCCTCAGCAACGGTCCGACTAAGATTCTTCGGATCATACACAGTTTCGAAATATTTTTGAAATGCTTGAATTTCTTGAATATGCGTACCTTTGCTCTTGGCTTTTTTATTCTGCACAGAAGGAAAAGTGGATATCAGCTGCTCGAGTAAAAAGTTTTCATTAATATCAGCACTTTGTGTTTTCTAGTATTCTCTCCACCAAGTGAAGAATTCTTGGGTACATAAGAAAGATGTTTTGAAAGCGATGGGCTCGAAGCTGGGGGCAGCTTGGTCAAATTTGGCAAGACGCTCTCTCCATTCTCTGTCAGTCTTGGGATGTCGTAGATATTTCTTGTAGTACCCCAATTTTGTCCTAAGCCTTTTAAAACAAAAAAAAATCAAAAAAAATCAAAGAGGGGAAAAAAAGTCAAAGTCAACAAAAGTCAACAAAAAAGTCAACATTTCAAAAATGATGACTTCGCACTGCGAAGTCTGCGATTTTTCTGCAGATTTTTGGTTTCTTTGATTTAATTCCAGATTTTGTTGCACATCATTTGCATATTTATTTTAATCAGCATTCATGGCTAATTGGGCCAAGCAAAACCAGAAATGAGAGACTTGCCATTAATGCCAAGGTTGGAAGCTTTTTCTTCCAACCTAGCATGTGACAAGCAAGTGGGCTTGCCCTTGGGCAGCTCTTGTCCCTCCCAAGTGACCTGTTAACCACCCCAAGGTTGCCAGCCACCTGCTTGAAGACTTTCCTCCTGCTTGCTCCCCCAAAACCAGTCAAACCAGCTGGATTTTTCACTTGAAAAAGCCATGAGTGTCTACCCTGTTTTGCAACAGCTTTTCATCCCTCTCACACCAGCCATATGTAGCCTTTTGCATCCCCCAATCTCTGCACATCACAGTGCACGTTTTTATTGATCAACCATTGAGATTGCAAGGATTGATCCCCAAGCTTGGCCAATTGCAATTCAGCCATGTTTCTCATCATTGCTATCCTAAAACCTTTGATTTTGTGGCTGAAATCAGTCAAAGACTTAACCCTTGGCACAAGGCAGAGTTGCCTCTATCCATTAGCATTAAATGCAAAGCCAAATAGCCTGGATTTAGCCCACAAATCAGCTAGGTCCTATGGATTTTTCATCATTACTAGAAATTGCATTTTGGCCTATAAATAGGGATGCAAGGCAAGGGGAAATGCAGCATTGCATAGCATAAGATAGAGCAGTTAACACAGCATTCAAAGAGCAAAAGAAACACTACTCATTCCAGCCAAACAACCAGAGAAAACCAATCAAACACAAAGCTTTGCACAAGTTCAAAGTTCATCACCAATATCAAAAACCTTTGTGAGAACCTTCAACCAATTCAAATCCACTGCAGCTGGAGCTTTGCTAAGGATCTCTGTAAGTTTCTAAGCTTTTGTTTTGCATTTTCAATTGTGCTTGCATAGCAATTTTGGTTCAAAACCCTTTGGTTCTAAAAAACCCCTTTTGAATTTCAAAGAATTCCCAAGGTTTTCAAAACATCAAAACTGGTTTGTCCAGCCTTTTTGATCCCAAAAACTCAAAGTTTTTCACTCTCCTAAAAGGTCCTGAGTGTGTTCAGAAGTTGTTTCTGAACAACAGTTCAGAAACAGCTTTTGAACTCAAAAATTCGCATTGTTCGCAGTGCGAAGTCATGGTCGCAGTGCGACCATGACAGAACTCAGAATCTGAGTTTAGGTGCCCAAATGGCCAATTTTTGAGGTTCTAGCCCAAGATCTCAGAACCTAGGAGTTTTTAAACCCATATTTTTCAAACCAGTTCAAGGATTTTGCATAATATTGGAAAATTTGCAAGTTCGGGTAACACTTTGTGGATAACTTGCAAAACAAGTTATGTTCCCAATCTTTCAAAACAACTAGAACAAACCAGCTATGTTCATCATTTTCAAATTAAAACTTGAACAATAAACATTGTTCATGATTTTCAAAACTCAAACATGAACATACGCCGAATTCGTTCGCTTTTCAAAACCGCTCACAAAATGAGCCGAACTTAAGCGTTTTCTAACAAAATTGCTAAAATCCCTTCACTTTGGTTTCCAAACCAAATGTTTTGATATGCTTTGGGATTTCTAAAAGAATTCTACCCAAAAACTTGAATGAAAAAGGGATGGTGTGACGTATGTCTCTCCATTGCCTCGATTGTACGAATGCGTGACGTATGTCTCGTTGTTCGGACAATCGTCATTCCATTTTCAACGTATTCAACCATAACCAAACCAAATCTTGGCCCCTTGTGGTCAATCCAAACCTTTTGGTCCTCCGTGGCCACTAGATTCAAACCCTCGACTCGTTTGAGTCACTCGGTCAATGTTCGACTCGTCCGAGTCCGTTGTACCCGTTCTTGATCCCCGTGGATCAATCGAACAATCCCCCGACTCGTTGGAGTCCCCTCGGTCAATGTTTGACTCGTTTGAGTCCATTGCACCTCTTTTGGTCCCATAGCGACCAACTCAACCCCTTTTACCCAACGGACATGTTTTGCCCATTCTAGCGCGATTCGTGAACAAACGCTTAATAAGTCTCCCAAGCGCGAGCATACAAGCAAGACGCTTAATAAGTCTCCCGAGCGCGAGCATACAGGCTACGTTTTAATCGCAAGAATTCGGTTAAAACATTGTCCATTTAAAATTAACCAACACATGTACGTTTTTTCTACCAAAGAACTACGTACGCTTTGAATTCTCCGACTACCAGGAGATACGTAGGAGCAAGATCGACATCTTGTCAAGCGCAATAATAAAAACTTTCTTTTTTTTCCTTTCGTTTGTTTTCATCTCTTTCTTTCCCCCTTTTTATATTTTTGACATAGATAAGTATGCGCGCAAAACATTTAAAAAACAATTTAAGCTTTAGCCAAATAGAAGGTTCCCGTTGAGTACAACGGACGTGAGGGGTGCTAATACCTTCCCCTTACGTAATCGACTCCCGAACCCGACAATGGTTGCGATGACCAGTCCTTTTCCTCATCGTCAAGGGTTTTATTATCGTTTCCCTTTCAAAAAAAAACATAAGGGTTTATCAACGTTCCCTTTACACAAAAACTTTGGTGGCGACTTCACAAAGGCCCTCCGAGCGTTCGAGGACGTCCTCGGAGGATTGCGCGTTTTTTTTAAAAAAAAAACGAGGTGCGCACATTTCTTACTAGAGAAGAGGGATCTGGGTCGAAGTTGGCAAAGGCAAAATTGTCTGGCTACCAAATTCGGTTGGTAACCACTTACTCCGAAAAGATATTTCCCTTTACCAGTTGAAATTCTAAATGAAAGCAATTTGGGTGTCAAATAAGCTTTCCAAATATGCTCTCCTGTGCGGTCAGTTGAAGGCTCTGGGAACCCTTTAGTAAACCACTCTGGCCCATGAGTTCTCTTTACGAACAGAGCCATCGAAGGTACAAAGGTGTTACAGTTTAGGAACACATTGAAAGCAGTCGAAAATAAGGCTTCATTGGTTTGGCCTACTTCTCTGAGCTTCAATGCGGCGAGGCGGGTGCCTTCGATCCTTCTTTGCTCTACCGTGCTTTGGTGTTCTTCTGGAATGAAGAGCTGGAACCTTGTTTCGAATGTGGCCAATAGCCACAGTTGGAAAAGCTAAATGGGTCCAGATACGGACAAAGTTTTTCTTTCTTCATTGGCATTCCTCAGGTCGAAAGATCCACTGCCAAGGCTATCATAAAGAGCACCTAGGATGAGTCGGCTCAAGCTAACATCCTTACCTTCATGTATTTGAATGGCGAGTTTAATGTACATCTTTGCCACTTGCAACGACGGGGTGCATAAAACGAAGAGAGATAGCCAAAGGGTCAGAAACACGACGTGTTCTATATCAGAAACCTCATCGCTACTGGTGTCATAATGGTCTTCGATGTAAGACAAGATAGCAGCTCGTTGGAAGTTGAAATCAAAATTTGTCGAAACAACGCTGGGGTCGAAAGTTTGGCCAGTAGGCTTTAAACCGGTAATTGCGGCCACATCTAGGAGTGAAATTCTGGCAATTCTGGTTCTGAACCCGAAAAACAGAGTATGGAAAACAACAGTTCAGAAGCAGAAAATAAAGTGAAGAAAGATAAAGAACACAATGAATTTGTTAACCCAGTTCGGTGCAAACTTCACCTACATCTGGAGGATACCAATCCAGGAAGGAAATCCACTAAGTAGAATTAATTCTAAGACTCAACAGCCCCTGTTCCCAGTCTTATCACTTAATCTCCACCCGTCTAGACTTCTACCCAGGAACACCTAGGTATAAGAACCCACTTACTTCCTAACCAAGTAATCACAGCCCAGTGATTATCAGACTCAGCAAAAACAACAAATTGAAGACACTCTTCAAAAACAAAAAAAAATTCACTTGTGCTTAAAAGCTTTAAGTGATTAACAACTCTAAACAAAACAACCAACTCTAACAAATGAGTGGTACACAAAAACAAAGCACTAAGCTTAACAGACTCAAAAACACTAAAACTCTAAAACTCTAATTTCTGGTTTTTGATTCGTAAGTTCTGCAATAGCAATGTCCTCTTTAAATAGTCTTCAGCTGCAACATAATTCTGAACACAATAATCTTCAATTGATATAGTTCTGAAATACTTTAGAAGCTCATAGAAGCAAATATATTTCTGAGATATATTTTGCAAAGATTCCTTTGAAAATATATTCATCAATAAAATAAACAAATCTGCAAGAAAGATCTTCCCACGAAATAATCAGCCTTCTGGAAACATCAGCCTTGATAAATCTTCAACAAATCTTCAAAAGATACGCAGAAATTCAGCTTCTGAAATTCAGCTTCTGAAGGTCAACAAAAGTCAATGTCTGAAGGCAGCTTCTGAAGGTCAACAGAAGTCAACGTCTGAACAGTGCTTCTGATGACCAGTTCAGCGTCTGATGAACAGTTCTGCGCCTGATGAACAGTTCCAGCGTCTGAAGGCCAGTTTTGCTTCTGATGAACAGTAAATCCAGTTTTCAGCTTCTGAAGACATAAATAGCTTCTGGGGACGCATTGCTTGCACATTTTGATTTTACCAAACATGTAGCCAACATTCAGATATCCAACAAGGAGTGTGGAGGTTAACATGCCACATTTGAGTTTGAGACTATTTGTCGAATGATCCCAAAAATGCAGCGCTGCAATTAGCATGTTAGGTTGATATTTTGGCCCGAGTATGGACAGTTGGATGAGGTCAAAGATACCATATGATTTCCAGAAATCTCTCTTCTTCGACTCAACTTTGTTCAACCATTTCAAGTAAATGTCGCTTCCAACATGAGGCGCAGACCTGAATACTCTAGTTGGTGTGTCCATGAAGTTCATAAAATACGGTCCCTTCAGGAAAACCCTAGGGGTAAATTGGTAATAGGTGGGAAAAATCACTTTGATTTGTTCGCTATCCTCTCGATCTTTGGGAAATGGGCCTAAAAATGCTAAGGGACCTGAATATACATCAGAATTAGGGCAAGGAATCATTACCTGAGATTTCCAAATCTGGACTTGCTCATCCTTCAGGTCAGGACCAGGAACGAACTTGAAATTCCCTGGCTGAAGTTGAACAGAGAAATTCGTCGTAACAGCAGTATCAGACGGTTGAGTTTTGGATGAGGACGCCATTGTTGTTCTTCAAAGCTTTCCGGTTGTGGTTTGCAAAGGAAAAGGAGATACGGTTGATGTTCAAAGATAAGGAGAAAAGGGTTAACTTCTTGTTTGTTTTAACAATCAATTTGGAAAGATGTGTAAGAGTTAAGAGAGTACTTTTTGTATTCCCCAAGGTATAACTTTATATTTCTTTTCACTTTAAAAGTTGACAGATGTCAACATCTTGAATTGGCAATTAAAAAGGTGGTTTTTGGGCGTTACATAGTCCGAAACGTAGACCATTGGCTTTTGCGGAAGTGGCGCCATAGATCTATTTCAAATAAAGAGAAAACCATTGTTTCAGTTTCTTTAGAGTCGAAACATGTGATTTCTCATTCGACAAGTAAGTTTACGGTGTTGAAGATTTTTGTTCGAATTGAATCCAAAGATGGAAAGCAGTGATAAAAGATAAAAAAGGCATTAGATTGCATTAAAAGTCGAAGCCAAGAGTTAGGCATATTACACCAAAAATGTCGAAGCATATTGACATCGAAGATATTGTTCGACATCCAAAGTACATCAAAATGGCTTCGAGGCCCTAAAAAAAGAAGGGGATATATCCTAAAAGCCTAAAGAACCTAGAAACCTTCATTCTCCAAGAAGCGAAATTCATGCAGAAACCACTTAACTTCTAAGTCGAGACGACAGTAGAAGCAAAGTTCAGTCCTGGAGTATTCATCGTATGAACCAGGTAAGGGCCAGAAAATCCCAGATCTTCTCCCATGTCCTTTGCATGTCCCTGGAGCAGTGTAGGTGAATCGAGTAATCAAGCCTAAGGTAGAGGCCTAATACCACAATGAGGTCTGTAGGGAAAAAAGTAGGGGAAACCTGGTCCTCTGCAAGTATACCTCCTACATTCCGCTAGCATTCAATGATCGAAGAAATCTTTGAAAGTGGGAAAGACTTCCTCTATTGAAAATCCATCTTTTGAAAGGATTTTCAGTATCATCAGCAAGTATTTTGCCCCTTCCACGCCATGGGAAGCTGCTTTGCGCAAGATACAGTGAATGCCATTCAAGTTGTTGGGTTCATCATAAAGAAGTCTTGCTGTTTCCACTAGGTTGAATGATTCGTGACCACTCTGAATCATTCGTTGCATGAAAGCAAGTTTCTGGGCAGAAGGAAAATGGTCATAGAAATACCATACACAGTTACAAGGTAAAGCCCTGAAAACTGTCTTCTTATTCGCCAGTCGACGATGAGTAATGGAAGTTGCCCCAAAGTTGAGCAAGTTCTGAGTACCAGTTGTTGCTATTTTTTGAGTAATGGTGATTAACAAGTCTTCTGAGAGTCTGCCATGGTGGAAAAAAAAAGGAAGTTGGCTTTTTAGAAAAGTTTTCTGGAAAGAAAACGACAATGAGAGAAGTGAAAAGTAGATTTTTATACTCATTACTAAGAGGGAATTAAAAAGACCACTGATTTAAAAAGTTGAAAAAATTCAGCCACGTGGCGAAAAGAAGTCTGAAAGATCTTTGAACCAAGCCGTTGGTTACTTCTTCTAGGAGCCAAAGATCTCCGAAAATAGTGCTGCAATGATAACTGGTTTGGGAACCGTTCGAGGCAAATGACGTCATTATTTAAGAAGACGTAAGGTTTTTGTTGAAGGTCACCGTTTTTCAAAAATGTCAGTTTTCTTCTACATTATCTTCCGTCGAACCTAACATTTTTGGGGAGCAATTTGTTACATGTGTTTTTCGACAAGAGGAATTTGACGCAATTACTGAGGTTTGATTGGACATGTGGAAGAAGATGGGATTTTTAGTCTAAAAGGACTTTGGAAGTTATACTTATTCGCTCGACAGAATCAAGACATCCAGAGCTGGTCGAGACACACATCGACGGAACGAAAAGTTAGTTATGCTTCGGAATGTCTTTTTTATCGAGTTGAAGATCACAACTGTCGAAAGCACAAGATTTGAATTTCAAATAGGTTGTTTTTCTCTGTTAATTAGCGTTATTA